>JANHGB010031190.1:0-31456 GCA_026283785.1 Coracopsis vasa
TAAAACTTAAACAGGGGAAGTTTAGATTGGATATAAGGAAGAAATTCTTTACTATAAGGGTGGTGAGGCACTGGAATCGGTTGCCCAGGGAAGTTGTGGATGCTCCATCCCTGGCGGTGTTCAAGGCCAGGATGGACAGAGCCTTGGGTGACATGGTTTAGTGGGAGGCACCCCTTCCCATGGCAGGGGATTGAAAGTAGATGGTCTTAAGGTCTTTTCTAACCCTAACTATTCTACAATTCTATGATTCTATGAAAAGAACTGCAGTTGAAGTGGGAGAAAGTGTGACAGAAGAAGCAATACAAGATAATAAAATTAGAATTACAGGCTGAAGAATAATTTTTCAGATGATGGTAGTTAGCAACTCAAGGATTTAAGAAAAAAAAATTACCAACGCAGAAAGCAAGTCAGCAGCTTTCAATGAGCAACAGAGGCTGGAACTTCTTCACTTGATTGATAACCACTGGATAGCAAAGACTCTTTGGGTACCTCACTGGGTGTGATATATATAGCCTCATAGAGTATTAGTCCCAGCATATTTATGCATTAAATATCGTACAACTGTTTTGTACTCTGAAGCTCTGAGTATCCTGTTTTGATCTAAGTTTCTTTGTGAATAATGAAACTCGTGCAAAATGATCTGGAGAGGAAGGATGACACCTTTATAGAGTGAAATTTTAAATTCACATGTCTCACGACGTTCAATGCTTGGAAGCATTGATCAATTTCAAGAAATGAATATGTATTTCACAACCATTAATTTAATATATCACAGACACAAATTAATTATTCATATTTCTTGTCACTATTTCTTATCTCAATGTAGACAGGCTAAAAAAGTACTTTTAATTGCATAAAGATACAGTCAGACAAATAATCTGTCCCACACAAGAGTTTCCTCTGAAGACTGAAATTGTTATTTGGCTTTAGTAATTGGCAATTCTTAGGCTGAGACTCTGAAGGTGGGTGACTAAACATTGTGACTAAACATATATAGCAATTTGAGAGGTGGCCAAGACAAGCAAATCCATAGCATAACTGCTATTACAGCAGTTAATAGAGCAAAGAAATACAATGAAGATTTGGCAGAACTTTGAAGGACATTGGGTACAGCACCAATGAAGTCAATGGAAAAAAGGCAATTTATAAAATGTAGGCAGAGTCTGCTATAAAGATATTGGTTAGGCTGTCTCCTTTCTCTAGCCCAGTACTTTGCTTTATATATACTGTGGTTTGACCACTTTGCAGTAGTTCCAGGATCAGGAAATGCAGATGTCTACACTTGGTATTTGCCCAAACTATTTTATTAGACAATATTTCATGTGTAAACATTTTATTAGTTTTTATGAAAAAATAATCTTATGAGCAGAATAATTAGTTTTTCATCAGTTGCTGGAGCACTTGAGTCCATAGCTGTGATATATATATATCAGCCACCCATTTCATATTTTTGACAGTAAAGTAGAATTCTATCTAAATACATATACATTCTGAAAGCATTCATCAGCAACAAGCACGCCAAATGACATTAATAAAATCAGTGTTGATTCTCTCTTTTTAACTTCCTATATGGTTCTGACTGCAATTTATATATTTGAGCAGAAAGTGCCTTTGAATTGCATGACACCCTGTTACTTTCAAAAAGACATTCACAGAAAAGCAAGCAGTTGCACTGGCATTCTCTGGTTGCTATACCTGAAAACATGAGATAGTAACACATTAACCAGAGTCAAATTGGGACTTGAATAGATTATTTCAAATATGCATATTCCACTATATTTTTTATAATAGCAATGGCATGAAATAAACATAGTTTTTTAAGCTAGATAGATGAGTTATTTGCTGAATTCACTCTTGAAAGACCCCAAAAGATTATACATATTAAAGCTCTATGAACATATTTACCTTGTCTTTGGAGCATAAATTTTCCGAAGTCTTTTCCATGTATATCACCTTGATAGGTAAAACCCCCTCTTTCAAAACCTGAGGATACCTAAAATATGATAAAGCAGAAAAAATATTTCTGAAAAAAAGAAGTAAGAATGTTTATGCTTAGCAATTTGTTTTTCTGACTTAGAGGAGAAATACGAAGCCCAGACTTTCACTTTTATCCTTTAAAATATTAGTAAACTCTCTGCTTATGCAATATTTATCATTTTAAGTTTGCAACAGTATTAAATAAAGTTTCAAAATAACACATGGGATGACTTTAAAATATCTGATATATATTGCTGGGTTTTAAAGTTCTTCAACTGGGAAACACATAACTGAATTAGTCTATGGATACAAAAGTTTACTGAATTGCCAGATTTTAAACTGTTTTCCATAGAAAGCATTATGATACACAAAGGAGAACTGCAAAGAGTAAAAGAACTTTTTCTTCAAGATTAAATGTAATTTTATTACAGTGAACTATTTCCCAAACCAAAAATGAACAATGTTTCTAAACATAAAATTCTCACTTTCATCTAAGAAAACAAGGCAAAACCATGGCAAATTATGTTAATCACTCCACCCCCCTCTTAGTAAACTAAAAATTCTAATGGGAGTGGGGAAGATAGAAGCTTGTATACGTACTTTTGAAAAGAAAAATAACGTGAACTCTACACTGACATCTACAGTGCTGTATTCTGTGCTAGTAATATAAAAATTTGGATAAAGGTTTAGGAAGGAAATCACAAGTTACTTAAAACTCAGCAAGCTTTACTCATAGCAATCTGGTTACTTACATAACCATCTAGTGCCCAGTTGTCATTTTCAAACTTGCTTACAAAAATTTCACTAGGTCCTTTAATCTGAAAAACTTTCAAGAGCAAATGGGCTTCTTCTTTCTTGTAAACACCTAGTAACATAAAGGAGGTAACACATGTCTTTTAAACATTTTTTAACCAGTTTATTCAAATATCCTTTCAAAGCAAAGTGCATTGATTTAGAACTAAAATATTTTGCAGAAAACATTTTGTAATAACAGAATTTTATAACCTGGACAACAAAATTTCAAGTGCTGTAATAGCAGGATCTTATTTTACTGATCTTTTGCCCACATTGTATTTGACAATAGGATGCAAAGATGGTTTTGTACGGTTTAATTTTACACAGAAATGGGCAAGAATATTTTCCTTTTTGTACAGTATTTCAATAATTCTGTATACAGATAGAATTTCCTTGAACAGGAAAAATTTGGATTTTACTCACATAACAATATATTGCTATAGTAAATATCAATAGTGCAGTGAATGAAAATTCGCCATTTGTTATTTGGCAGCCAACTCCTGAAATCCTCTCTGAACTCTTGGCCTTAAAAGTTACTGATACCTGATAATTTTCTTCCCAAATGTAACTGTGATCAGAGGTTAAATTAGAACTTCACAGTCAGATTTGCAGAAAGGAATGCACAATGTTGATTAAGTTATACATAAGTTCCTAAGTTATTTTTTTAGTTATCTAATTTAACTAAGTTAATAATCTGTGAATATTTTATGTTATGACATTATCAAGACCATATTGTTTTCAAGCAGATGTTAATCACTATTGAATAGTGGAGCTTTCCAATGGTACCGTTCTTAAAATGCCTATAAACTCTTTGTCTGCTTCTTTAATATTACTTGTGAGTTCAACACATCAATACTATCCAACAGTCTGAGATGAAAAAAACTACTCAATACTTATTTGAAGTGTAAGTGGAAAAAAAATATATGGGTGACCACATGTAAATTGACTGAATTTTGTGCAGACCATTACATTAGGTTCTTTCGTTTTGCAAAATAAGCAGAAAAACATTTTTGTGAAAACATGAAGTTTTTGTTTTGTGTTTGGCAGAAAATGCAACAAAACTGAATAGGAAAAAAATCCCAAACCAGCTGTTTTAACATCAAATTCTGAACCTACCTGACAATTTGATCTGTATGTTGGATGCCTCAGTGAATGTGGCATTCACTTTGCTGCTTGTAGTATTGAACCAATCAACAGTCAGAGTAGCAGGCTGTCTTTTTCCTAAATATTCATAAAACCCTTTCCACAGTGAATTTATAAAAAACACATCTGAGGGAACTAAATAAAAGTGGGCAAAAAAAAAAACAACAAAGAAAGGAGTTAACTACAACAAAGTAGCAATCTTTCTAGCCACACTTAGGTTCTTTATTTTTTTGTGTTATAGCATCAATCCACTGTTCTAAGGAGGTATTACAGTAAAAATTTTACAGCAGTAAAGACAGTATGTTGGAACTAAATGATCGTAAGGTCCTTTCCAAGTCTAACTATTGTATGATTTTATGATTCTACGGTAATGACCTTTTCACACAATTGCCTACTGTATACTACACCTGTCCATTACCATACATGTTCTTAAATAACATCACACTTCATAGCTTGTGTGCTTTAGTAAAAGCTCTCAAGATTATGAAAAATAATGAATGGGCTCTTCCCCTAAAGCCCTATAGCTTTAAGGTATGATGAAAAAAAGGAGAATAATTTTCTGAAGTCAGGGACTCTGGAAGGAGACACTGTTTTAGGCCATATCTTTTGTTTCATGAATCTATTAAACAGTATGTGTGATTTTCAACTGAGTATCAAAGAAATATTCAATTGAATTCACCGGATTCCAGACACAGTATAGCACAAGTTTCTTGTTAGTCATTTTTAGAGTCCACATCTTTTTGTTGTACAGTATGACCACACCTGTGAACAGTGAAGTTGCCAGAACAGGGAACAGTTTTGATTTAAAATAAAGGTTTGCTTCTCTGCAACTGCAGTTCGAATAATCTGAAGTGAAACCCCCTAAAATTAAGTACGAATTACAGGAAAAGATATAGGTATTTGAGTCATTCATTTGATGTTATTTCTGTTTTTCCCTTATAGGAAAAAAAAATATTTAGAGGTCATTAAATGCTGTATTTTAAATATTTTTCTAAATCGGCAATAGAGTAGAAAAAAGTCTCTCATTCAACAGTATTTGCAATATTAACATTAATTAAAAAGAAAACACAAAAGAGAAAACATCATCAATATGTTGTCTCTACCATCACTGGATTCCAAGTGAGTGGAGACCCACTATGTGGCTTTGACTACAACAGCTTTAAAGAATCCTAAGTTCTTCTTTTCCAAAGGAAAACTCAGTTTGGGACTGGGAATTTACACAAAGTAACCTCAATTTAATATTAAAAATCTGAAGCATTAAGTTTCAATTGGTATCTCACAGTCCTTAGAATTCATATATTTTCTGCAAATATAAGAATTCTGTAAAGGATCTTTCAGACTCTTTTTCCTATAAATTTCTCATTGCTTTGCTACAATAGTGACATACAATAAATTTGAAATCACATCTTAAAAATATATTAACATTATTTTTATTTGTCTTTGCTTTTAATTAAAACTGTGTGTCTGAAGTTGTTCTCATGAAGGTGAACATCTAGTATTACTGGCATGAACCCGACAGGTACTATGTAAGACTTTTCTAAAGGAGCAAAGACCATATTTCTTTTGTCACATTCAACATCTTCACTATCTAGTTTCTCTATCCACTGTAACTGTCAATAATAGTACCATTTGCAAATTATATCTATAATTTTCAAAATAGTACAATTGACTCAATATTTACAGAATTTGCATTTGCTGCAGAGGGACAGAAACAGTAGGGAAAGAAAATATATTTCTGCTTGTAAAAGGTTAAAATACAAGTGCTGCGGTCTCATGGATGCTGCTGAGGAATTGGAGTCTGACTCATTTCTGCTGAGCCCTTGCAATGTTCCTGCCTTTCCCACCCCCTGTGGGCAAATGTAGAATGAGAAAAAAGAACTGGGTATTATCATACTAATTCTGCACCAACCGCAGATTCTCCTCAGAACATTGCAAATGGGGAAATCAACAGCTGTTCACTAGAACAGCTTCCTAACTATTTTCACAAACACTATATATACAAAGTAGTGAGAGCCATGGGAGCCAAGCACAATATTGTAGTTCTTAAACTTCACATTGGTATTGTAAGAATTCTTTAGTTGCAACTTATACTCAATTATAATTTACAGTAAAAATGATAGTTACTATTACTTATGAAAACATTAACTTTGGCAAAAAAAAAGCACGACTTAATAAGCAGAATTTGTATTCAGATATCCACAGAAATATGAATCTTTTCTGTTACAAAACTCTACTTTAGCAATATTAGCTTCATGTCATCTAAAATACAGATAGCAGCATTCTGGAATTCTACCAGAAGCCAAGGAAAGACATAGTGTTCTATACTAAAGAGAATTCACATTTTTAAAAGACATTAATAATAGTGCAGACTTAAACCTTTTCCTTGTTAATGACAGTTATCTGTTACACAGTTTCAGTTCTCTGCTTACAATTATTAGCATTTTCAATCATAACATTGTTTTTCTTAAAACTGCCTTTCAAACAGTACTTACTTATCAAAAGTAGTTATAAGGGACACGACGTGATGTGAATTGATACTGATGCTCTGCATAGTGAATATATTTGGAGACTGGGTCTGTAGTTTAATTTGGCATTGAAACTTCAAAATCTGCGTGATAGCAGATTAATGCATACCTTAGGTGTTCAGTGAGGTGAATCTTCCAGTAAATGAAGACTGTATATTAATTATAATGAATGTATATTATATCCTGCTTTATTGTGAGTCTGCAGAAGTAATGCATTTGAGAAGAACTCACTAATAAACTCACCAGTAAAGGTTAATTATTAGCAGAAATACCTTTTTATCCCATCTACTTTACAGAGTCCTTCTGTGAACTGCCTTGAGTGTGAACTATTAATCTTATTTTCCACTGCAGCTTGCTAAAATTCAGAATATAGAATTGCAAGCCCATTTATTTGGTGAAAGCTCTGCTTATTGTTAAATAAGATAGTAAAAAAAATTAGGCCTTTCATTTTCTGAAAATTATTGAGCCTAGAAAGAACTACATCAAGGATTTCACTGATGTATTTTTCTATTTTGACCTAGCAAGAGGAAAAAGTTAACTGCACACAAATTAGGAAGCCCTACGTTGGAGTACCTTGAGAGTTTCCATGAAATTAAGGCCATTACAATTTTGAAACCTGTTTGGATTTTTTGTTGTTTGGTTTTGTGATTTTTTTTGTTTTGTTTTGGTTTGTTGTTGTTGTTCTTGTTGGTTGTGGGGTTGTTTGTTTGGTTGGGGTTTTTTTTGTGGTTTCTTACAAGACTTGCAAGGTAAAGGGCAGAACTTTGACTAAACCAAATCCCCGCAATTACAATCTAAGCTCATTATAAGGCTCTCCATTACAGCAATCTCTGATATAAAACTACATCAAGTCTGGGTTTTGTGTATATATGCTTTATCTTTTTTGTTTGACAGCTTTTTTTTGTGACAATCACAAAATTGTTACTGTAGAAATTAAAAAAATGCTGTTTGGGAAAGAATTTTATAGAGTATGTTTTACACGGCCTCTGCTATTATGAAAGACCTCAATATTTATAGTCCTTTGAAATGAGTAATAACTCTTTAAGTTAACTATTGAAAATAGTTTTATTATCCATAACAATCTAGGGTGCAAATCAATTGAATTTATTTAGTTCTAAAACTTTTCTTGTATACAAACCTGGAGTTTTAGTTATTGTTTCATTAACTTCTCTCACTCCTTTACCTACAAGTAAAAAGACAAATTATCACTTTCATGAATATATTCATTGTTTGGGTTTTTTTTTTTTTTTTGTTTGTTTTTTTAAATAGAATGTTAAAACAATGCCTGATGGATGCAATCATCTCTTATCCAATAGAACCATATTTAAAACAGAAATACCTAGTCTTGAATACTTTACATGTTCAAACCTATAGACTTACACAAAACTAGCAGAAAATAATTTAGGTAAACAACATTTTTACTGTGGAAAGTTGTCTGGCTAGCAAAGTGTTTCATGCTTTTAGGCCTAAATTTTTTATATCAGTCCCAGTGCTATAAAAGAGAGCCTTATAGAGGGGAGAAATACTATAATTAATTATGAATAATAACATATTACATATAGTGAATATTGTGCTAATAAAAATTGATGCATTTATGACACAAACCAGCAAGTGCCAGGTTGCTGGATTAAGATGACAGGATCAGATATCATGGGAAAGGATCACAAATGGTGTCACTTGCTATATTTCTGGTACACTCAGCAGTTATGTCCACTGACCCAAGATCAAGTTCTGGCCTCATATTATCAGCCACTTTAAAAAGGCTAATGTCCTCAAGGAATAATTGGTCTTGCATGTTTTGGTTTTTTTCTGAAAATTCACTCAGTAGACTAATCAAGTGCTAAGCACAAAAAATGTGGGGCATTAAAGGAGGATTATGGCTAAAGACTGCAAGACAATTTAAAACAAACAAACAAAAAACACAACAAAAAAAAAAGAATTCTTGCTTATACAAATATTCTCTATTCATCTTTTTTTTAAAAAAAAGGAGAATTTAAAAAACATAAGATTGTTTTTCTTAATTTATTAATTATATATACTACCCATGAAAAATCACCCTTTAAGGAATTAGAAGTTTTATGTGTAGATCATTTAGCTTGACAATGTTGAAACAAAGAAGTGTACTTATACATTAATGAAAACTAAAATATTCTTCAATCATCAAACCTATTGAGTGTTCTTTGACATGTCAGAATTAAAAATCATGTTGCAAAATCTTTCTCATGGCATCTGACTATTTTTACTTTATTCATATTTTAAATATTTTTTTTTTCTTAATCAGGAACTTGCAGCCATGTTTATTTGCATTTGAAGAGCAAATTTAGCCCTCATAATTATGTGCTTAGAACTACTCTAGCAAAATTATATGAAATTTACATGGATGTAGATAAAAGTGGAATCTGGTGCAAATATGTACTTATTTTTTAATTTTATTGTTCATTTTTATTTTAGAAGATTTTCTTAGATAAAAAATGTACTTGAATTAATCTGAATTCATACATTAAACACTGAATTCACTGAAATAATCTTTAGGACTGTGACATAAACACAATTAAAAGTAATACTTTATATTGTTTAGGTTTTGTTTGCACTTTTTAAGGGTAAACTGATGTATGCGTGACTGTGCATTTCCACATACATATTGCCATGTTTTCCAACATGAGTTCTAGATGCTACGCTCACTTTGATTTCTTTACTGTTTCTTTCATCAAGTAAAAGCTGTTGTGTTATATGCTTCTTTAAACAGTAAGTGGAAAAAATTAATCCTACTACATAAAAATGTCTGGGAAAATTAAATCAAACAAAATTGGGCCCAACAAATCACTTGAGCATTTACTTACTTTTACAAATAGGTGATTTTCCGGTCCATTTCATATCTGGTTTACATGTCCGATGCTCTGATCCACCAGCAAGAAAAAATCCTGGCTGACAGGTATACACCAAAGTATACCCTAAGGTAGGAAGATCTATTGCTTTCACATCTACATGGGCTGGTGTCTCTGGCTGCCTGCAAGCAGGAGCTGCAAAGAGGTTTTTAGAGTTAGAAAAAGTAGTGGTAAACAGTTTTCATAGGATTTTAGAGCATATCATTTGAAAAAAAATGCACTTCAACTTACTCCCTTTCATTATACGAACTTGGTACACCTTTTAGAAATGTTAAGTAGCTATTACTTGTAAACTAACACTCAATGTATAGTTTTATTATTGTGGGAAGATGGAAATGATATTATCATACATTCTTAAGAAATACACCAAAATTAAATGATAATAGCAAACAGAAAAGTGTTAAAATGAAGGTAAGCACATGCCACTGTACATAGTGCAATGCTTGGCTCTGTGTATTACGTTACTGTCACAGCTTCAAGCATCACTTCCACTCAATGTTTTGAAAATTACAGAGTGGTTATTGTGCTAAATAAATTTATTATACATTTTTATTGAAAGAAACATTCCATAGGAAGGCTTTGTCCTAGTACATTGTAACAGATATAATTGTTTTGTATGCTTCTTTCTCTGTGCTCCATGATGTCCATTTATAACAACCCAAAGATAATTTGAAATAGGGCAAAAATCTAAGGTCATTCTAATTAATTACTTTTAGCTTAGATAAGTGTATTTTAATACAATAGTTATTTGATATCTTCCAACACATACACTAATCATTTGCACACCCATGTATAGCCCCCAAACCCTGAATTTAGTTAATTCTAATTTATGATTCACAAAATACTAGCCAATGAAACAGCCCCATGCATATTTCAGGACACTGCTTGTTGTATATTAATCCAACACACACAAAAACCCCTAGATTAATTTAAAGCAGCTAACGCAGTGGATTAATGAGAACAGATATTTTTGAGTAAAACTGATAGAATTAATTGTGAACCTCATGAATAAAAATCTGAAAAATCTTACTTTAATATCTCAAATACATCCTTAGTCTTAGAATAGGAAACAAAAACATTTAAAAGTACTGTTTTAAATAAAGTTTAGTTTTCTGTAGCATATGATTTATTATGAATTTCCACATGCATCACTTTGTAACTCTTTCAAAATTGCACAGTGTTCTTACTAATTAGATAAGAAACCAGACTTACGAATGCATTCAGACTGTATGCCACTCCACGTTAAGTTAGCAAGACAAGAACGGGTGGTAGATCCCTGAATATGATAACCTTTTCTGCATCTGAAAAAGACTGTGCTCCCAACCTAAGGATCAAAATAGAATATCAGACGAAAGAGGCATCCATCATGTGTGGCTAGATATCAAGACAGTGATAAGTTACTAGATTTTTTTTGAATAAAAATGTCTCCTTTTTACAGTTTCTGGAGTTAAACTTTTTTTTTTTTTTTTTTTTGGTGATGAAAAGTTTGAGCAATTGATCTTTTGTAACATTATTTTAAAGGAGTAAGTTGAAAAATATTAACAAGGCTGTGCACATGGAAAAGGGCTCTTCAGACACTTCAGCTTATTTGTTTACCAGTGTGACAGAAGCAAACTAAATGACTCAGATGTCTCTCTTTATTGCACATCACTGGATACACTTCAATAGAACTTGCCCATAAAGTCTGGTTCAAAGGTTTCTCATTGTGTGTCTCAACTAAACACGGGTTTTAAGAGGAAGAAAAAACTACGAAGAACTGTTCCATCTATAAATCAATTTGCCAGAGAAAACTCCAGACTTACAGTGCATTTGTTACTATAAACTTTTTTAAAGCTTTTCTTGAAATGTTCAACTAGCAGAGTGATGTTATGGAAGGCTTCCCTATGTCCAGCTGCGAAACCTATCAAGAATAAAATGTAATGTAACTGAGAAAACTCTCTTTAGACTTTCACTGAAAATAAAAAAGCATGAAAACTGGATAGAAAATTGCAAGAGATGAAGATTGTTCACAACAGAATAGAGAGAGAGGTTGCGTGGCAAGTTCTAGTAAAATGGACTTATTGACAGTATCGACAAAAGTAACCAGAATACAACTACATATTTAAGCATGCAGGGCTGACCAGTAAAGCATTGCTTTTGATTTGGATCAAACATCTTAGCAATAAATATGACTGGATGAAATAATAATAATAAAAAATTACAAAATTAATATTATTTGAAATATAACTTCTTAATAAAGTAATATCACATGGACAAGTGCAAGTAAGTTGCAAGTGATCAATGCATTTTAGTAGAATACCTTGCACATATATAAATGCAGATAGCTCTACACTCCAAATGCCATAGAAGGACTTCCATGGACATTAAAACCCGGCAGCTATCTTCAAAAGTGGCTACCCATTAAATATATTCTCAGTTACATAAAAACAGGTTATCATCATGATAGATGTTCAGTAAATGCAACACCAGTTCTTCCTGAAGTAGCTTGGGAAATTCACTGGTATTTTTAAAGGTCATATTACTGAGACGGCTTTGTAGACTTATCTCTTTGTAACTTTTAAAAAATATATTAATCTCTCTGTCTTGCCAAGGACACACAGCATGTCTGTAGTAGAGATGAGCACAAACCGTAGCTGGTCTTGACTCTAAGTCATTTTGCTTCTTGTGAAATTGCCAATTCTTGTATTAGTAAGTAATGATGAGCTGCAAATCTTTCCTTATTGATCCAAAAGACCAAGAAAAAAACAATAATGTCTAGGTTCAAGGTAGTTACTGCGTTATATTTCTCATTTTACAGGTAAAAGTAAAAATAAAAGCAGTGCACTCTTTGTATAATACTTGAAAGTAAAACATTGAAGCCATTTGTAACAGTCACAGCCCAGTGAAGCATAAAAGGCACAAAATTAATGGGGCAAGACAGGATGCTGGTAGATAGGGAAAAAACCCTTCAAAGGCCTGCTGCCTGTCATCACACCTTTCTGTAATGACGGAAGACTGTTAAAAGCTGACTTATAGAAGCTTGGCTAAGGTCATAGAAACAGGAAGACCCACTAATCACATAAGGCGAAAAATCCCCAAAACCTACTTCAGTAGTAATTGGAGAGATGACTACATCTTGTCGTACCAGAGAGCGCTCTGAGAGTGAAAGCACGTGGTTGAGAAAGACTAAATACAGAACAGATGAAGACATACTACTGCCTTTAGAGGTGAATGAGAAAATTAGCCTTTATGTTCAACAGACACTAGTACAGTGAATTTGCCAATACAGTTCTAGTATCAAAGAAAACTTGTGGGGCAGATAGAAGAGGTAAAGAATTAATAAAAAAACCCAACAAATCCCTATTCAAATTAGGTGCACAGATTAGAGTTGGTTTTGAAGTGATGATGGGGACAGGTACAGGGTGAAGATGAGACAACAGACAGAAAGGCAACTGTACCTATTACTAGAAAAAGAACCACCTTAAGGATGAGGCCACAAAATGCGGTGAGGGAAGAAGTGCCTTAGCATCTGCAAGCCAGGCAGGAGCAGAAGATCAAAGCTGACAGCTACAGGATTGACAGACAGCACAACTACAGCTGAGGGAGGGTACCAATAACCAGAGGAGCTTACATAAAGGACTTTTTGAAAACCAGTTCTACTAAATTAATCGTAATACTGTGCTGCCTTAGGTTTAGAAATGAGCAGGAAACCCAAACAAAATATTTTGTAATCCAATCACAAATATTTCTACCTGAAGAATCTATCCACATGAGGTTAATTAATCTAGATAATGACTGTGGATTGGTCATTGTCGCATCTACTTTTATTTCATGTCACTTTTCTGTCACTTGATAAACTAATAACCTGTGAGGAATTTGGAAATTATAGAAAGGGCATTCATCACAGAGAACCCAGACCCAACACATAGAATATTTTATTTTCTCTGACTGAATAAAATGTAACACGAATTGCTAATTTAGTAAAGTCATTTGCTAAAATTTTTGTCAAGGACTACACGGCCTTTGGATCAGGCAGGTCTTTGGTTGTTAGGTATTTACTGACTATTCATCAATGTATGAAAGAATTAAGATAATAAAATGAAGTAATTATATCATGTCATATCCTATTAGGTATTCAATTTATAAATAGCGCTCCCTGCTTAAGTCTCCTGAAGAACCGAATACATGATATATTGCAAGGTTGCAAGTTCTTTCTTTAAGCTGCATAGTTAAAAAAAAACAAAACAAAACAAAAAAACATAACTTGGAATGAAGCATGAGTTTTTATTAAAAAGGAGTGGAAATTTCCTAAGGTTTACATCAGACATTTAAGCCTATAGATAATATATTTGGAATTATTAAATGCATCTTCATTTTAGAAAGCTAATAAATAAAAGAAAGAGCTACCTCATAACCTCTGGAACTGTTCTGTATTCCAAAATGTGGAGTACCTGGGTCTGAACACGTATTGTGAGCTGGATCTAATGTAAAATGTGAAACACAACATGTTATTACGGTATGGAAAGAATAAAACTTTCGGCAAAATTAAGTCATTTCATCAATTCCTAGTGATGACAAGAACTGAACTTTTAATGGAATATGTTGCATTTCCAATTAAATTACCAAGACAGGTCACAGTACTTTGTTTCAGTATACTGCCATTATTTTAAGGTATTTTTGCAAGTATCTTTAGCAGTATAGCCTTTAGAGTTACGATTGCATTAAGTTTTGTTAAGCGTATATTTTTAAACCCTTCTGAATATATAGTATATCCCACTATTCACAATGCAGACTGAACATACAGGGAAATAGTATTCTCCTCTTTCCCAAACAAAAGCTTAACAATTAAGTTAGATTTCTAAAAAAAAAAAAACAACCCCCCTCAAAACTCAATCCCAAACCTAACCTGCTATCTTGTAGCAAGTAAAATACTTGAATTTTTGATATTTTTTTTCTGTGTCATCAAAAAAACAAGTTTCAAATGGCTTACTACTTCAGTTATTGCTTCAGAGTGAAAAGACAGTCAGTCCCACCACTAAAAAGGTACCCCAACAGAATATAACTGATTATCTGACAATCCATTTCTTAAGTGTAATTTAAGGCAGCCTGAAACTAATTTTGATTCAGCAATGTCCATAATCTGATAGTGGATTCACTTTGGCGTTGCTCAGTCATATACGCCAGGTAGACAGCACTCTGTCTAGCAATGGATTTTTCTATACTATGTGATTCCCTTTTGGGAACCAAGTCTGCATTTGTGCTCACACTGCATTTATGAAGAATGCAACTAGGGCCTGTTATATTTAAGCTGTAACCATTCTTAGTTTTCTGTAGATGAAAAATTAAACATCACGTACAATAGTACGATATGTCATTTCACTCTTGGACAACTTCTATTTTCAATGTTGATCATCAATACAGCATAATAATTCAGCTGGACCAAACTACATACCAAAGGCTTCAAAAGTTAGGAGGTTGTTGACCTTACATGCAAAAATGAAAACTAAGCACACTCCTGAACTTCAACTGCTTTTACAGCTCAAGAACCTTTTACAAATTGTCATCAGCTGGAATGCCATTGCTAATAAAAGACACATGAAGCTGAACTGGCTTTTCAAGATATGTCTCATCTGAAGAAACAGTGGAGGAAAAATAAAAAAGGAAAAATTTATAAACTACTTTAAGGAAATCCTCATTATCCAGAAATAGAAAAGCTTGCCATCGTCTGATCATATGGTACTTCAAGGCATAGTTGTAGATATTGCTCACTGATCTTAATTTTCACATTGCTTAACAATAGTGCCTGTAAAAATTTTAGATGGTCTAATATTTTACTTTTAGGGTAATATAAAAATATATCATAAAAGAAAAACTTATGTCTTCAATGCAGTATTTTCTGTGTATTTCTATGGTATGCTATATAAAATGTAAATCTAAATGTCATTATGACATTTTCAAATTTGATTCTTCACAACAGACCTGAGATTTAGCTTTTGTAAACCTTCTTGCTTCTGTTACAAAACAGAGATGTAAGATGGATTGCCCAGTTTATAAAAAACTATGGGCAGAAGGAGTTTTGAATTCATTATCAAAGAATTATGCGGAGTGTTAATGTCTTAAATTACAAACACAGGCTGCTTCAAATAATTACATTTCCTACCTTTTCTCAGTGTGCCCACCCCAGCTCTTCCACAAAGCCAATATCTCAGCCACAGCAAAATATACAAATGGGCCACAATCCAGATCTAAATGTGTTTGTTTAGAAATATCAAAGACAGTTTTTCTATTATAATACCAAAATCATTATCTCTAGGAAGTCACATCAAGTTGAAGCAAATGCTGATGTCAGTGGAAGTTACAAGTATCCAGCATTTCTCCCCGCTAAGTCTGCTTATGCAACATGCTAAAAGCCTATCAGTTGCACATCAGTCAATGAGAAACTGATAGTACCTGGTAGTTTATCAGAATTTCAAAAGATCAGACCCTGCATGCTTCATCTTTCTGAGCTTTTAAAAACCACTTTCACAAACTCCAAAATTTTTTTATTTAGGCTTGGTTCTGACAAATGCCTGTAACTCTTCAGTGGCAGGATCTGATCTTTAATCTGCCAAAGTCTTCTGTGTATCTAAAATATTCTAAAAATACATCGAACAAATTTATGTGCTTGCATTTATTGACATTTTGCATTCCCAGCAGACACAAGCAATTATGTAAATTTATGAATTACTTCATATGTGACTGTGTTTATCATAAATTTTTTACACTCAAAATATAACATTATTTATCCAGTTCTTTTTATGTTACATAGACATTTTTTATATTTGGAAAGCTAACTGCTACATTTATGCTACTGTAATACTTTATCAAGAATATTCTCAGTAGAAATAGCAAAAGTAGTGCTAGTTGTTACCAATGCATGTTGGCTGAATTCCACTCCAGGTACCATCTGCTTGACAGAATCTTCTTGAAGAGCCTATTAGAATAAAAGGGGATCTGCACTGAAAGCTAACTTCAGATCTGTAGGTGAAACTTTTTCCATTGAGACGTCCTTCTGCTGGAGTACCAGGATCACCACAAAACACAGCTAATAAATAAAAAAGCGGGGAAAAATGTTATTAAAAAGTGCACATGCTTCAACTGAAGTATTGTTTTATGTGCAAGTCAGGCATAGTGACGAGTGCAAATGCTATGTTCATTTATCTGTGTAGGATTGTAGATGTAGCTCAGATAAATTCTTGACAGCAAAATTAACTGATATTGTTATTATAAGCATAAAACTTAACCTGGAAAAATAGACCTTTTAACTGAGACGCTTAAATGCTGATTAGATTTGGATGACAAAGTAATTTTAAATCAGACAATGCTATATTCAAAGTGTATCCAGTTCTCACATCGGTCACCCTCAGATGAGTAGGCTGGAAATTTTTGCCCTAATTAAGTGAGAGGAAAAATGTTTGTCAGAGTCCTGACAAGATTTCAAGCACTGAAAGAGGTGATTTGGCAGATTTAGAAGAAGCTGAAAAACAAATACAAACAAGATATGAGGGTATGTAGTCGTCTTCAGATAAGAAAAGAATAATTTAAGGAGAAGATCAAGGCTATGAGCTTAAGGGTTAGGATCCTTGTTTTTGCCTGTTAATGGAAATGGGAACAAGGAAGAAAGAAAAAGTGTGACGGAAAAATTTAATCATGCTCACCCCAAGTCAAATTCAGACTATTCAGAAAGATAATCAGTAAAGCAAACGGTGATGGGTCCAATTGGGCAATAAAGGATGGAGGAGACTTTGGGGAAAGGAAGATCATAGCCTTAAATGGGTACAGCCACTCAATTTCATAACAATGTCAACAACATAATAATAACATATGCTTTTTGGAAAAAGCAGGGAGAATCCTGCAGCAATCCATGTATTACCTGATCTAGCTGAGTCCTTTTTATACTTTGAGAAACTTACTATAGCCTGAGGACACTGATTGTAGCTTTGGTGAAGCCCAACACAACTGTATCCTGAAAACTTACGCAAACATTGTGGGATGTCTCCCCGCCAAACTCCTCGACCCTCACAGGAGAGAATAGCTGTGTTAGATAGCTGATAGCCTTCTGTACAGCTGTAACTCACACTGGCACCCCATCGATAATCAGATCCTTCCACTTTCCCATAGAGTACTGGTGGAGGGGGGCCACAGGTAATAGCTACGTCACAAAAAAGAGAAGTTACAATTTCAAGACTTTATAGGGTTTAGGAGAATGCAACATATCTACTCATATTTTTAAAACTAAAAAAATAGAAATATTTCATACTGTTCAGTTCCAACAAAACATTCCTGTGCTGACAAAGCAGCCTGTAATAGACAGAAAACCAGTTTAACACAAAAATAAAACCTCTAAGTTCAGGAAGATCATGAGCTCGAGGTTGCTGGAAGCCAGAAGAGTATATAGCTTATCTAGCTCTGAATCTCTTCACTACATATTCATTACTGATTATTATTGGCAACAGGCTACTGAGCTAAGTAATTTTTTTCAATAAATATGATTTCTTTAAATAAATATGTTTCTATGATTCTATGATTCTAAATACTTGGATTTTATTTTGAACTAATTTGCAGCACTTTTAAAAGTCCTTAATATGGCTTTTTTTAAATTCATTTGCTCATTTTCTAAGGTTTTCAGCACACAATAGACACTGACTTTTTTGGTACCAGTGGCTATGACTCTTTAAAAATGTTTGATGTTTTCCAGCTTCTGAAAGAGTGCCCAGAATGATGAAAACTGGAATGACCAAGTTTATATTTACACATCACTTCTTTCAACAAAAATCACAACCATAAAATCACTCAGACATTTATTTTTACAACAGAAAATGTGGTCAGTCAAATACAGATGCCAAAATTTAATTAGGCTAGACTTAGACATCACTTAGAGTAGCGCTAGATATGTTGGCAGTCTAGGCCTTTTGCAAGCAGAAGACACCGTAGGCTGTTAAATTTACTCCCTCAGCTGCTGTAGTAGTGCTAACAATTTTCACCAGGCTGCCTTATTTGCCTTTCAGCCTCATCCCCCCATGACCTTTATGTTGGCACTTCTAATTAGCTATTTGTGAGGCATCTTTTTGGCTTTTTGTTATGACTGCACTACTGCAACAAGGGAATCTTTTACAGAAATTCTGGCTTCTATAAAGTTCTGTAAAGAATCCCTTTACAGAATTTTTGCCATGTAATCCAAGATAAAAGGTCCCCCAAAAGAAAATGGGTACTTTGTTCCTAGTGTTTTAAACTGAGCATTCTGATAATCTTCATTTAAGACTGATTTCATTCTAGTAGTCATTACTGTTGCTATTCTAACTAGTATTATAGTACAGCATATGTGCAAAATAAATACAAATTATCTAAACGTTTTAGTACATTTGCATATTAATTGTCCCAGAGAATATTTTGACAATTTTTTTATAAATGAAGACACTGATTAGTGAATTTCACATATATACTATGTATGTACATATATACATATATACAAAACTATGAAAATACAAAACGGTATTGGAAAACCAATTATGTTCAAATGCATACCTTTGCAAATTGGTTTACTCTGGTTCCAAGTGCTATCTTTTATACAACGCATAGTAGATGAACTGGCAGGCTCCATCAAGTATCCTGGATTGCACTGATAACTGACAGTCTTATTAAAGGTAAAATCATTTCCAAACTGAATTCCATTTGCTAATCCACCTGGATCTCCACAGCTGATCACTAGTGAGGAAAAGAAAAAAAGGATTTTTTAAATAAACATGGAATGAAACACTGAACTACGTATAGCTAATGTCCTTCTTTGTAGTGCACAAAAGAAAAATTTTGATCAGTATGTTTCCCACAAAACTAAACCCATAATCTTTAATTCTTAGTTAAAAATTAGTATTTTTGAGGCACTGCAATAGTGTGGGCCAAATATTATGTTTTTTAAATACAGCATCTTAAGCTGGCATGCTCTACTGCAGACTGTTATGGTAGTGATAGTTCTGTCAAGAATTTTTCTTCCTCCACAGTGGGATCTGTCACATTATGCCTAATGTTGATGGTGCAATGTGATTCCAGGCTAAAGGAAACTCTAGAGGAACACCTATTCTTGGAATAATGTTATAGTTCAATGTTGATATTCATGAGGTAAATAAATACAAAAAGTTGGATACCTATGTATCCACCTTAAAAAAAATTCTGGAAACATCTAGTATTTTTTAAAAGGGCATGTACCTTTAGATATACAAAATATTCATGTATTACAAAAGAGATGAATAAGGAAGAAATGTTTTATTTTATCTATCAAAAAAATCATTTCAGTAGGAAAGCTGGATGACTTACTACCTTAAAGCTTTAGAGGAAGAAAGTGTATTTCTGACCTGTGCAGTCTGGAGCAGTGCCAGTCCATGTGCCATTAGCGGTACAATGTCTGGTAGTTAACCCTGAAGTTTTGTAACCTTCCCAGCAGGCATAAATAACTGAGCTGGAGAATAATATTCCATCCGTGTATATTATCATACCATTGGCTGGGGTGCCAGGGTTCCCACAAGACACAGCTGTGAAGGGAAGGGTAAAAAACATCAGCATTTTCATGATAACTGACTAACTGAGAAAAAAAAAAAAAAAAAGGAGGTCAGTAGCCCATCTTTTTAAAAAAACTACAGCAAACTTAGTAAGAAAAAGTTTAATACCTGTATTCTTGAATCAGTACCTTTTTTCTATTTGTTAATATGATCACTTTACTTGCATTTGTTTTGTTTTGTTTTATTTCTTCTATTGCTAATTCAAATAGTTTGCACTGCTTGTTCCATTCCACTCAATACAGTCACTGGAGAGAAAAAAGCTGATTCAGGACTTTCTGACAGATGTGCTTCTGTTTGTCTTTGGGCATGTTTTTCTGTTTAATTCCTGTCGTCTAGTATCTCTTCTTTCTATTGTTAAAATGCATAAATAGCAAACTATGATCTTCCTGATGATTTCTTTTTTTTAATCAAGTACATAGATCCTGTATTGGCCTCCATATCTTCTCAGCATCTGTGGCTATACATTAAGACAATGACTATGTTTCAGCCTTTTACACCCAAGATTTGACAGTTGTGCACTTTGACTACATGTTGCTTTTCTGGGACAGTTTAGTAGTCTGGCTTTTTTTCCAATGGACCAGCCAATCATGAGAAGTATTTGTTTGTTTTGAATTTTTCTAACAACTTTTCCATAAAGCATCTTTATTTGATCATGCCAGCAGACATGCAGGTCACTGGCAGAAGTATAATAACATTCCATTGACAGACAGACTACTCCATAGGAATAAATTAAAATAAAACTATCGTGAGGTTAAGAGATTAATACAGTTAATCAAAAGTTATTAAGAAATGTGCATCTAAATCAAACTCTTTCCTTCAGTCTTCCATGGAATATGAAGTGGGTTTTAAGACTGGAAGGATGTACTTCAACAGTCTTTTGCACAGCTTTCAAGAGCTGGCGACTCCTTTCTACTCTTCTCACAGCACAAGTGCAGTCTCTTGTGAAGTGAAATGATTTGTCTAATATAACGATATGATCAAATATAAGTATGATTAAACTTAATGGCTTGGAATATTGTGGTGGATTAGCCTTGGCTAACAACCAAATGCCTACCCAGCCAGTCACTCACTGCCCCCTTCTCAGCAGGAAGGACGACAAATTGCATGAGTTGAGATTAAGAGAGGGAAAATGCTTGCTAATTACCACTGAGCGCAAAACAGATGCTACTTGTGGACAATTCCTTAAATTCATTGCCAATTAAATTTGGATAGGGACAAAAAGACAGACATTAGAACAACACCTTTCCTCCCCTCTTTCCCAGAGTTAACGTCATTTTGTCATGTCAGGCTTCTCTACCTGCCCAAGTGCTGTAGAAGGGACAGAGGATGGGGAGTTACAGTCACTACACAGCAGCTTGTCTCTGCTGCTCCTTCCTCCTTAGAGAACTAGAGGAATTCCAGTTGTCATTATACCCTGAGCTGCAAAAAAAGCAGCATGGTCAGTGGGTCAAGATTTTCCCCCTCTATTCCACTTTTGTGAGATCCTATCTGGAGTATCACATCCAGCTCTAGGGCCCCCAGCACCAGAAAGGCATAGACCTTTTGGAGTGAGTCCAGAGGAGGGCTACAAAAATGATCAGAGGGCTGGACACCTCTCTGAAGAAAGGCTGAGAGAGTTGAAACTGCTCAGTCTGGAGAAGAGAAGGTTCTGGAGAGACCTTATTGTGATCTTTCAGGTTGAGTAGGGCTTTGAGCAACCTTATCTACTGGAAGATGTCCCTGCCCATGGCAGAGATGTTGGACTGGATTATCTTTCAAGATCCCTTCCAACCCAAAATGTTCTATGTTGCTATGCTAATACAAATAAACCAAGTTAAAGACCATGTGCAGATACTGGTAAAGACTGAACACTGAGCTGCACTGAGAAAGCTTAGATGCAATGATTTACAGAATTTATGTGCAGAGAACAAGTCTGCAAATACTTAACATTTGACAAAATGGTAATTTGAGAGTAGCCGACAATAAAATAATCCTTAAACTACTTATGATACTTCTTTTACCTATTAAATTTCCTCATATTTCCTTAATTCAATTTATTGCATCTTTCTATTTAAGTGACTCACAGAATGAAAGAATCACAGAATGGCTGAGATTGGAAAGGACCTCTGGAGGCAACCTGGACAAGCAAGACCACCAAGTGCTAGTTGCCCAGGAACATATCCAGATGACTTTTGATTGTCTCCAAGGATGGAGACTCCACCACCTCTCTGGGCAACCTGTGCCAAGTGCTCAGTCATCCTGACTGTAAAGAAGTATTTCCTGAATTTGAGACCTCCTGTGCCCATTGCCTCTTGTCCTGTCACTGGGCACCATCAAAAAGAGCCTGTGGTGCCATCTTCTGTGCACCCTGCCTTCAGATATTCATGTATGTTGATAAGATTTCCCCTGAGCCTTGTCTTCCTTAGGCTCAACAGTCTCTTTTACCCTTTCTTCAGGACAGATGCTTTAGTTCCTTCTTCATCTTAAAGGCCCTTTGCTGAACTGTCTTCAGTAAGTCCATGTATCTCTAGTGAGACAGCTCTAGTGAGGCAGCCAAAAGTGGATGCAGCACTCCACCCGCTGCTTCACCAGTGCTGAGTAGAGGGGAAGGATCATTTCCCTCCTAAGGCAGCACGGGATACCATTAACCTTTGTTGCAGCATGAGCGCTTTTCTGAATTTTTTGTTCAGCTTGTTGTCCTCCAGGAATCCCAACTGGAGGGCCCTCAGCATAACAGCTAGAATGTAATAATGTAGAATCTGATAATGTAATGGTTATAGATTATAGGATTCATTAAAATTAACACAATTTGCCAATTAAAAATTACTCTGAATGTTACTGATATTTGGTGTAATACCTAATTGTCTTTGTTTTAATGAAGTCTGATTCACTTGTTATGTGTAAAAATTTCAAATACGAAAAATTAAGTAGTTTGGAACTTGAATTTACAGTGTTGAAAAGGTGTTCTTCACCTAATCTAATGCTTATTTACAGTAAACAGTAAACAACTGAAGGAGAAGAGAAAAATTGAAAGAAAAGTGGGGTTTTTTTGACTTTGTGTTCTGGTTTGCTTTTTTTCTGTCTGAAAACAGACAGTTGAAGTAAAAAGATAAAGAAAGGAAAAAACAGCAGCATTGAACACTGCTATTTAACACTGAGTGCTGCTGTCCTACTATACTTAATGTCTTCATGCAAGGGAAAAAGAAAGGATATTGAAAAACTTCAATTTCCTGCTGAAAATACTGATCCTATGCCCACTGCCATTTTCATACATTTATTGTGATATCTACATTGATAGAAGATTAGTCTGTGCTGAAGAATACTGCAAAAGAACAATTATTAGATGAGGATACTATGATAAGATTCCTATGTGAAAAAAATATAATGAACAAAACATTTTTTCCTAACTTCCATTTTATAATTCAGCATAGCGGACAACAGATACTACAGAATCTATCACCTAAAACTAATTAGACAAAGTAGCTTTTCAAATATCTTGGAAAACAAGAATTAATTTTAAAACTGAATCTAAGGTCTTCCATTACTGCTTTCTAATTCTGACAGTGCATAAAAAGTGTAAAAAAAATTTTTTTTTTAATCTCATTCTAAAATGTGATTTATGGAAACTTTCTCAGTTGCATTTTATCTGAAAGAGGTAGCATACAGTCTCTCTCATAAAAAATAGTCTAACTTATGTGGAGAAATATATGTTCATTTATACCTAGTTAAGAATACAACATTATTTTATGATCTGTTCATGCATAGACATTACATAGAAAGAGAAAATGAAAATATTTCATTGTTAGAAGATGGATGACAGCTTTATTTATCACTCCATTTTCGTATCTTCAATCAGATGCATTTGTTTAATTTTACATTTAACTCATGTATGTATTCTCTACTTTCAGGCTCAGTATTTGTTTAACTAGAATTATTTTATTACAACCTTCTCTTAAATATATATTCCAAAACTTTATAAGTTTGGATGTAGGTTTTCAAGAAAGAAATTAACTGCTTGCAAAATCTTTAATATCAAGTTTCTGCGGAGCAATTTGAAAGCATATTTATGGCATAGAACTTCTTTTTAATTAAAGGATAGAATGTCATTAATAAATGCCATTCAATGGTGTCATAAAATGCCAGTGGTATCAATACCTACCTTCACACACAGGCTGTATACCGGACCAGGAACTGTTAAGCAGGCATGTTCGTTCTGCAGATCCCCTCAGCTGATAACCCATTTCACACGAGAAACGGAGCAGACTTTTTATTTTGAACTCATCCCCTAGTCTAGACCCATGAGCTGGTACTCCTGGATCATCGCAAAAACCAGGATTATTTCCTATAAAACAGAACAGAATAAAATCATTGGAAGAGATGCTATGAGCAAATGTAGCGGTAGTGAAAATACTCTCTTGTGAATAGTACTGTTAACAGCATTGTTTCTGTTACAATTGATCACTTTTCTTCCACTGTGAGGGTGCGAAACCAAAGCCAAAGATGAAAATGGCATGTCCTTTAACCTTATCTCGGACCTATACAGACCTAAGCATAAAATGTGGTAAAAATAAAATATAAAAGTTGCAAACACAGGAAGAAACTCTCATTTATCGTCAGTTCAATGAATTTGTTGTCCTTTTGATATAACACTTTCTACACTATACTGTTCAACAGAGATAGATTTCTCTTTTTCCTGAGGAATCGCCTTGCTCTCAAAATGGTGTCACATCATGTTCAAACTTAGGAAATTCAATTCTGCACCAGCAACAACGTTGTAGTTACACTAGGTATATTTTCCCCATCATAGCAGATGACTACAGCGATATTTAATGATTTAAGAATCTATTAGTCTATAAAAATACTATCATATTCGTGACTCATATCCAAAAAGTCTAAATTATTAGCAATTAAAATCTCTTTCCACCAGCATAAGAATTTATCTTGTGGTGGGATATGGTGGGTATCAGCACTAGAGGGCTCTGACCTTAAAATTTTGAAGTGTTCGTGTAATCTCAGATCTCGCATTTTATACTGGATAAAAAGGTGAAAGTGACAAATGTGGGCTTCAGGAAAGCAAAAGGCCAATTTTGTGTGGAAAAAAAAGATTTCTCATTAGGAAATTTTCAGCTCTAAGTAAGTGTTCCCTTACAAAACTTACTAACACACTGTGGATGCCATTAGTAGCCAATCCTTGTCTGAGCTTTGTCTTCAACAAAACTATGTAATGTTTTATGGCTTCTTCGGAATTTGCATAGTTAGTCTAGGGGAGAATAAACTGTTCTTGTACTTCCTGACAGCACCAAGAACATTGCAGAGGTTTCTAGTATTTGCATATTGTGGTACTAATAAAGAATATTGGGTTAAAAGAGTTATATAAGAGTTACTGTAACTCTTACATAAAGTTATTGTAAGTTAAAAGAGGAACATAATGTATGAAGTTTACACCTACAACTTTTGTTGTGGTGTTTTTTATTCAACATTTTCCTATTTGACAACCTGTGTTTACACAAAACAGTATTCATAAAAATAAAATTTAAAACATGCATCCTCTTTAAGCACAACTCTACCATGTTGTAAATAGCATTTTGTGGCTTCTGTATACTGTGGTATACAGTATACTGTGGTATAGAGGATACTGTATCTAGATATACAGATATACAGGTATCAGACTGTAGTTAAAAATTGCTTGAGAATAATCTTATTTATGTAATTACAAGATGACAAGATGCTTGTTATAAGTACCTGAACAGTGAGGGAGAGTCCCACTCCAGTGGCTGTCTTCTTGGCACTCTCTAGTAGAATTTCCTATGAGCCTTCGACCCGCTGTGCAAGAATAGTGAATTACGGAGCCATATGTAAATTTGTCTCCTGAAAGAACTGCATTGGCAGGTACCCCAGGATGTCCACAAGAAATGGCTAACAGAGGAAAGAGCACAATATTGTATGATGCTTCCATAGCACAGAAAAATATTATTATAAACTTTAAATGTGAGACTGTTTCCACAAAACATAAACTTCTGTCTGTATTTCAACTCCTTCATATCTTCAGTTTTGCTGCCGCTGCAAATGATTTACTGGTCATTTGTTAGATTAAACATAAACATGTAAAACTAACCCATGCAGTTTAGCCTTTCCATGAAAATATATAGAGCTCTCTTTAGTCATTAATTTTTGTTCACTGCCCTTCCCTACAAGTAATACACACTATTTTTGTTAAGGTTGGGAAAGGAGAAACCCAACAAGGTTAATGTTGCATTTTGTTTATATATTACAGATATGATAATGGTAAGTAGCTTTATAATATCTGTAAAATAACTAGATGTAGTTTAGTCAGTATAGAGAAACAAAAAACCTTAACCTGTCATCATAGCAATGTGTGGCACTACAGTGAGCAAGAGGAAAAGGGATTACTGATAATTTTTGTAAATTATTAGTTATACTTATGCTGAAGTTAATGTACACATTTTGTTTGAGAAAAAAACAGATAAACACTTTTGGTACAGTATAACTTGCAAACAAGTAGTTCAGATGTTATATAAGGGAATACATGTCATCTTAAGGTGAACTAGAAATCAAATCCTGAATGCTTTTTTGTGTAAAACTTAGGTCATCCAGTAAAGAGAGACAAAAACCAAAGAAAATAAGTTTTACATAACTCTTTTTTACTCTTGAACTAGAACTGTTCATGGTAAACATGGTGTCCACTTTGGGTTCTAAATTTATCTCACCTACCTCTCCAAGCATTGTGTTCTATCTCCAAAAGCAATTTTAAGCCTTAAAAAGAAGAGGAAAAGTCTCTCACTTGAAAAGACTCTGAGTAACTTTGCCTCTGAATAGATAAATAGATATTTCTCATAGAAAGAGCTCTATTTGCTCCTTCTAAATTTGCATTTACTGAGCAAAGTAAAACTGAGCTTTTCTCTGGGGAAAGAATCTTAAATTTGTCCTTATAGTATTTAGGATTCAGACAGTGACTAAGATCATCAGCAGAAATTTATTAGCAGCTAATCCAGGAGATGACTGAGGATTTTAGGCACCTCACAGGCTCATTTGAAAGTTCCCATGGCCTCAAACAATCATTCCCAGAGCAAGGTCAGTAACTGCTATTCTAAGGGGGATGGACAACTATGAATTTCCTCAAGCTTTGCCTAAAATCCATGTAAATGCTATCAAAGTTCTGAAATACTTCATGTGGAAAGATGGGTAGCTATTCCAGGTGATTTAGATACCTCGTCTTCCTCTGCCCCTTAAATAAGGAGTGTCCCTTCACACTGAGACCCCAGTCCTGGAAGTAGGAAAGGATCACTGACAGAACTGGGCCACAGATACAATGTTTTTTCTAAGATACAGGAAGTGAGGCACATGCTTGCATCAGTAAAGTAATTTTACCAAATTAACAATTCTATGAAAAAGAATCAAAATTCTGTAAAGCAAAATTTTTAAAATCATCTGATGTATTTGGAAATGGCACTGGAATGGGTTGCCCAGGGAAGTTGTGGATGCTCCATCCCTGGCAGTGTTCAAGGCCAGGGTGGACAGAGCCTTGGGTGACATGGTTTAGTGTGAGGTGTCCCTGCCCATGGCGGGGGGGTTTGGAACTATATGATCTTAAGGTCCTTTCCAACCCTAATTATTCTATGATTCTATGTAAGGGGCCTATTACAAGTCAGATGAAAACTAGAAGAATGTAATCATGTATACAAGGAATAACAGTTTTGATCTGGCACGACCCCAGAAGATAGGGATTAAAGTTCTATAGCAAGAATGTTCAATGATGCCTGCATTTTATAGGTATCAGAAATACACACCAGAGAAGCACTGCATGTCATGCAAATTAACATGATTGAAATACCATTTCAGGAAAAGCACAGACTTCACATTCCCTCCAGAAACAATGAGTCTGTTGGTGGAAAAGTTTAAAGGAACTCATAGGAAAAATAACTGCATGATACCTAACCTGCTATTAAAACTGAAAGCTGAAGCTCACAGGAGTGAATACGATTCATTGTGCTACGTCATTAATCTTTATGAGCAAAATGACTACAGATTTCTATGGGGAGGGGAAAGCAATTACTTAATGATGTATAAATATATTCCCATAGATATTTCAAAAAGCACTGCTCATAAAGCTGTGCACATAAAGCCCTTGGATGGTACAAACACCCAGTCAGTGGCATACTTTTAAACTGGAGAAGAGTTCTTTTTTAATTTTTAACTCTGTCCCAGTCACTGTTTAGCATTCCATGTTCATATATTGTCTACATTGTTAAATTGCCTGCAACCCCAGAGCAGTCAGGCAGTACTCAAATTAAGCCACAAAGTAATTAGTTTTCAATCACTGAATATTCACAGCTCAATTAAATTATTTACAGAGGTGTAGACAATTCTGCAGCAAAGACAATAATTTCTATTGATACTCCCCAAAACTGTAAAATAAATATATCCTGATGTGAAGATTAAAAAGAACTTAAATATCTCTTTTATAAAGAAACTTTCCCTTCCTCTCCTGTTTCACTTAGGGGTCAGTCGTCTGTAAGTTTGGATATGCATACTCATACTTTTACAATAAAAAGAGGTGTCCTGTATTCAGGTTTTCTTTTAGGGTGGTGAGGTGAAAAGGACAACAATCAAAATAACCCCACCATCAAAGCCTTTTTTTCTTTTTCAATCTGCCATTCTATGACTTGGTAAAAATTTTGGCAGCAAAAATACAAAGCACGCCTCATATTTATAATAGGAAGAACTAATTAGTGTCACTCAATCCAATCTACTGAACAAGTCAGAAAACATAGCAATATTGTTCTCCTGGACAGAAATCCTATTACCTGATTGTATCTCCTAAGCTCAAGGCAAAATCAGAAAAAAGAGTTTTTTAGCAAAAGAATGATACTGAGGTCAATGCATGCATGTTGTTCTCCATTCTGTGGCTATTGAAAAGCACAAGGACACAGTTAAGTGGAGTGTGCAAAATTAGTAATATTTAAAGCAGTGCTGACAGAAAAATTTTGCCTGAAATTTTGTCTGAGAATAGCAAAAACATTCATTTCAGAAAGTGTAGGCAAGGGAAGAATGAGCCTTATTCCAGTTCAAGTCCACTAGCTTTAATGAAACTATCTCCAAATTAAGTGGGAAGTCAGTCATGTTTTGGTTTTCATTTACTTGTTTTATGGACCTCTCATATGCTATCACCATAGATCTGTCCTTGTAAGAGACTGAAAATTAAGGCCCAGTTCTTCAGAGTTACCTGGAAGCTATTAGCTCTACCAGTATATTTGATACTCTGCAAAAGGTTACAGTGCAGAGATATCCAAATTATCAAAGACTTGAGCCCATTAGCCCACAAGGCACCACATGTGTATGAAGAACAATAGCACTTCTTCATCAGAATTGTCCAGACCAGTAAGGCATGATTTATGTCCCACTGTCCACAGATCACTGAGTACCTGTGTGCTATACAACAGCCCAAGGGAAACATTCCTTGTTGTCCAGGTAATTAATACAGCAATAGTTTTAAAACCACAATGTCATGCAGCTACCAACACTGAGCAGTTATGAAAGAGGAAACAAAACCACATAAAATGAAGCAACATTCAAGAGGTTTTCTAGAGCTCTGGACTATCTGAGTGGAGGACCCTGGGACAGCAAAGCAAGCTATTACATACCAGAGAGTTTGCCTTTGACAACACTCAAGTTGCCATAAATCTTAAGAATCTTAATGGCATAATCAACCTTGGTGGAGACTTTGACAGACTGAAATCAGGATATCACCCCAACACATAGGCCTAATCACAATACCTGTGTCACTGGGAAGTTGTGTTTAATCTACGTCAGTCCAATCATCAGATGCACAGAGTGAAACTAAACTTTAGTCTGCATCTTACCTAGCCACTCTGCTAGCAGATAGATCAGACCAACCCCAAATCTGCCTTTGGGATTCATTATACTTAAATCAAGCGATAGCATGGGACTCCAATATAGCTTTCAATAGATTACACTCCAAAAGCACAACAGCAACAATGCTGAAGTCTATCATATGTTAAGATTAATGTTAGTAGCTGAAAAGGTAAGATAATGCACAATATGTGACCAGTATTTAAAGTCATCTGTTTTCCTTCCCCTTTTTCCCATATGACAACAGGTTCAGGTTTTAAAGATGACGTGTTATCCTTTTGCTGCTGTACCCTTTTCCTGACAGAGGGAGTCAGCAAAGACTTCCCCACTGCCCCAATGTGGCATCAAGTTGACCAAGTTCTCACTACCCATTTCTGCTTTTTTCAGCCACTGATGCAGAAAGTCCATAGAGCAAACTCTGGCAGATCGCTACTTTCTGAAAATATCTAGCTGTCTTAAGAACACTTTGGAATGCTCTATTTTAGCATCAGGTGATGAGCAATTCCTTAAGATTTCTGCACGTGGGAACTGGATGAGTTGTAAGAAGCCCTCTCCACAATTTGGTCATGTGTTAAAAACAGCCTACCCCTCTCTTGCCCCGCCCTGTTTAAGAAACAGATTCTCAATATTTGAGTACTGAAATTTAGCAGTTCTATTTCTTGTTAAGAACAAAATACTTCAGAAAATGGTGTGGGTTTGGACAGCTAAGTAAATCAGCTCAGATCTCAGTTAGAAGAGTTACCTGAAGGTAATACCACAGCCACAAAATATTAGCGAATAAAAGCCCAATTCTGTAGGTATCACATATTTGAACATAAAATAGGTTGCTTTACGCAGCATAACATTTAGACTCAAAAAAGCCAGTTACTGCTAAAGTAGAGGTGAGGAAGAAAGTTAATGGGAGTTTTGCATTGATGAATAAGGAAGGAATATTTGAGCACTTACTTGGTATTGAAAGCCAAATGGTAACCAGAAATATAGAAAACAAATACCCAGGAAGTAGCATACATATATACTTGCTCACATGCATAAACGAGAAAGAAATAAGACTAATGAGCAGTAATGAATGTTGTGTCCCAACTAGAATGAAGTGCAGCAGGAGGGCCAGGAGACCTCCATGGATGAATAAGGAGTTGCTGGGGAAACTTAGAGGGAAAGAAGAGGCTTATAAAAGGTGGAAGCAAGGACAGGTGGCCTGGGAAGAATACACGGATGTTGTCTGTGAAGTGAGGGACCAGGTTAAGAAAGCTAAGGGATGTGAAAGATAACAGGAAGGGATTCTACAGGTGCACTGCGAATAAAAATCGAACTAGGGACAATGTGGACCCTCTCAGGAAGCTATCAGGAGAACTGGCTACCCTGGATTTGGAGAAAGTTGAGGTTCTTAATGACTTCTTTGCCTCAGTCTTCACTGGCAAATGCTCTGACCACACCACCCAAGTCTAGGAATGCAGACGCAGGGACTGTGAGAATGAAGACCTTGAGCCCACTGTAGGAGAGGACCTGGTTCGAAACCCTCTTAAGAACCTGAACGTGCACAAGTCCATGGGACCTGATGAAATCCATCCGCGGGTCCTGAAGGAGCTGGCAAACAAAGTTGCTAAGCCACTGTCCATATTTGAAAAATCATGGCAGTCAGGTGAAGTTCCCAATGACTGGAAAAAGGGAAATATAACCCCCATTTTCAAGA
>JANHGB010031192.1:0-30049 GCA_026283785.1 Coracopsis vasa
GCATCATTAAGGAGCTCATAAATTCATCACAAAGCACAGCACCAGGTGACGGTGGAGCTGAAACACCAATATTCTTTGGTCCTAATGATATACTTTTGTCATAAGGCTATTCAGGAAGTATTTACCCTGCTGTTTATAACGACAGATTCGCATTGTATTTTGTGGATTGGATGTATCTGCAGCTCAGCATCGACTTGACATTGAAGCAAAGCTTGAGAAAATTTCTGTAAGAGCAAGCTGGAGAAAGCAAGACAGAGTGTAATCAAAGGACCAGGCAGAAGATGGCCTTGTTGAGACCTCTCTGGCAATGTGAGCCCTAAAAGTGGCAAAGAAAAGAAGGAAAGGGCTAGAATAAGCACTCTAATGCCAGTTCTTCCAGGAGAGAGGGGGTTTAAATTTATTAAATAGTTTATAAAAAAAGAAATCTTTTTGCTTTCATTTCTCATTCTTATTGTGTCATTAGAATAATAAGCAGCAAAACGGAGAAAAGAGGGGAAAAATACAAAAAAGTAAAGAAAAAGGGAGTAAAATACCAGATAATAGAAAATAATACTAATAAACTGTTCATTAAATGCTTTAAATAAACATGATAATGGAACTTTAATTTTCTTTTTTAACATAATGAAGAAAAGATTTTGAAAATTTTAATTTTTATGGTAACTCATTACAGGTAATTTAGTTTTAACCCAGCTCTTATCGTACCCTAGAGAACATAATGCTGTGCCAGATACTAACAAGACCCAAGAACACTGAATTTCCTACCTGTTGGTACAGAGATGCAAAACAGCTTTTGGACAATTAGAACAACAATCTATCTGTATCACTTATTAAACAATACTGTTATTTATTTCCCTCCTGTATGAGATGGTCTTCATCTGCCCTCAGCTATGAACTCCGCAAACATGGCTCTGTGCATGAAGACCACTTTCAGCGCCTGTAAAAGAAGAGCTGTGTTTTAAGCTGATCTTGCAGCTCCTCAAACTCACACATTGCCTGCTCATGTGCAGCCGGATCCTGTGCCAGATGCTGGGAGAGGCTTAGTGGCTTGGCTCTTTGTAAGGCTGAGGGCAAGATGATCTCCTGAGGAATATTCTCATTACCAAATAAGTCATTGAGGCATTTCTCTCCAAGCAGCAGCGCAGGTACCGCGTAATGTCATCCAGCCGCAGCAGGAAATGTGTCCTGAGCCAGCCTGACGTGTGTGGTGGTCAGGAGGTGCGTCACCACTGTCTTCAAGATATAGATGGAAAAGCCTGTGCCCACCGGCATGTGGGTGCAGAGTTGCAGGCAGTTGAGCAAGTTTTCATCTGGGGTCTGTTTGAACGTCCACCAGAATAACTTCAACTCTGCCACAGTGCAGCTTAATGTCCATGTTGTGCTTGGTGTGAAGATAGATAGCCTCTCTAGCCTGGCTGCTCATGAAGATGTCTCAGTCACCTTGCTGCACACCAAACATCACCTCAATGAGCAGGGTTCTTCTAGAGACACCTGTAATCCGCACTTTGCAGGAGCAGCAGGCTGGAGGGCAGCACATTCAGATGGTAGTAATGTAAACGTAAAGGACACACATTTGCCTTGCTTTCCCTCACCAAATTCTGGAACCAGCAGGAAGTTTTCTGCACATCTAGATAGGAGCTGGTGCAGAGGGTGTGTAGGAGGCTGGGCATCTGATTCTCCTCATCTCCTCCTTGGGGTCATAGAAGCACAGCATGTGCCTCACCATCTCTTCTGTAGTGCATGTGCACTCCAGCTCCACACGGACGCAGGACACGTTTGCCATGGTGCACAGCTCCAGGCAGAAGGTATGCCCACAGTGGGGCTTCAGGCACATGAGCAGGTAGTAGACAGTGGGGACTTCCCGGGGACTCCGGCGATCAATGGTGCTGCCCACTCCAATGGCTGGTCTTGCGTGTTACACATGAGATTTGTTGGCATCTTTGCACAGGGGAAAGCTCCCAGAGGGAATGGACTCTCTCGAATAGGGAGGGTGGTCACTGTCCATGTATATTGTCCAGGTTTAGAAACTTGTATCTGTATCACTGACTAAACAACTGTGTTCTTTGACAAATAAATTTAATTTTCATGTAGTACACACACAGTTCTTTTCCTAAACTGACTCAGAATAAGCATTTTCAAGAGAACAGCTGGTTCCAGAAAACAAAGTCGGTGCAGTAAAAAATGACAAATATTACACTGGATAAACTCATAATAGGAAATAATAAATAGATAAATACAAACATAGATAAATACAAACAGAGTTTGGATTTGGTAGCAAAATTGCAGATTTCAATTCTGCTGGAGCATTTCTGCAGATTTAGAGCCTACATTCACAATACGCCTATACACACAGACCACCTCCCTCAAAATTCTTGTGAAAACCCTGCTGCAAAACATAAATTCAGAGAACAGAAACAGCGCACATTGGGTGTGGTAACTTTCAGATGATGCACAACACAAAAATGGAGCATTGCCAGCCCTCTTATTTGAGCAGTGCTGCTCTGGGCACCTGTGGGGTGCATCTTCTGGCTAAGGTGAGAGATGAGGAAGCTTAGTCCAGGTCAACAATAGCATTGTATATGCAGGTGGGACTGCTGGATGCAGCAAACGTGAAATCTCATTGCTCATAACTTTTCAGTGATGGGGGAAACAAAATTAAAAACACCGTTGCTGTCTTTCCAGTTGAGTATAAAGCACAGCAGAGAAATCTATTTTAGGAACACCACGAAACCCCACCGCATTTTAGGATGATGATCAGAAGAAGAAAATAGCTGTAAAAATGACACGTGTTAGGTTTCTGTATTACAACAGCCCAATTGTTGAAGATCACAGTGAATATATCCACAAAGGACTGTATCTGAGATGCTGCTAAGCAGCATCAGAGTCTTAATCCTTGTAACAGGATTTGAAACCGGAATTGCCTCTGCAACTTGAAGGAGAGCTTTCTTTCTTTCTTCTAACCTTCTCAGCTCATTTTCATTCAAAGTGGTGGAGGCTGCAAACTTTACGACTTCCTCCTGAACTGAGCCTTTGCGCTGTGTTCCCCAGACTATTGCCAATGTGATAAAACATCAGCAGAGGTGAGCTGTCGTGCTGGATGATGACTACTGACTGATGACCTGTTCACAGACAGAGTATCCTCCAGTTGGTTTATCCCAGCCTGTACTCATTAAAACTAAAGGCCTAGCAACAGCAAGTAGAAAAAAGACAAATACATTACAAAATTTTGCACAAGTTATTTTAATTTCAAACTGAATTTGCATGGGAAGGGTAGGAACACCTGAGCAATTTCAATATGCAGACCCTTTCAGGATTTCTGCAGAGCTGGAAATTAATGTTTTAATACATTTAGAAGGTAATGCAAAAAATACACACCTGACATACTACACTGGTAGCTCTCAAGTGTCTTCATTTATGGTCCCACTTCTGACACAATTCCCTCCTTGTTCCCATCTCTAGGCTCATGACACTCTCTGACCTGACCTTGAACACTCCTCGGGTTTGGGCAGCTACAGCTTCTCTGGGCAACCTGTTCCAGTGTCTCACCACCCTCACAAGGAAGAACTTCTTTTTAACATCGAACTTAAATCACCCCTTTTTCGGGTTAAAGCCATTCCCCTTTGTCCTATCCCTATATGCCCATGTCAAAAGTCCCTCTCCTGCTTTTTTGTAGGCCCCATTTAGGTATTGGGAGGTATATGGGGATGATGATTGCAGTAGCTAAATTTATGTAAAGACATCCACCTCTGAACACTTACACATAAATACGTACGACTTGGTAAGTGTTTTCATAACTGAGGAAGGCACAAGAACAAGATTGCTTTTTTAGTAGCATAAAGACCATTAAAACCTGCTGTTCTGACTTTTTTTTACCTGACTTCATTTACATTTATTCACATGGCAATTTCTATATTAAAACATCATATGGTGGTGCTGTTACCCACAATGTTTGGCAACCAAAGGAGAAAGGGATTTTTCAGTGGGGAATAAATACTTTGCCCATAAATACACTAGGACTTCTAGTAGGAAAGCATGGATTACATGACAACATGTAATGCATTTAGCTAGTGCCTGATTTGTGATGACCAAAACCTTATACTCTGTTTCTGCTTTGTCCTTCTGTTCTTTGTAACACAACAAGCTTTCCACAATGATTATGATCATTTTCAAAGATATAATAAAAGCAAATAAGGCAGAATTACATTATTTAGGGTGAAAATCTGAGAATAATTCTGCTAGTCTCGTTCTTGTTATGGAGATAAGATTTTCACACTTCCCTGTTACAATATAATCATGCAGTTCTCCTGGATTTGTTCTTCTGCCCCATGTTTTCTTTGAAACTGTCATTCTTATCTTCCACCTCTCATTCACTGCCAAAAAATCAATTCTTTCTCCTCTTCTGTTATTCCTCAGCTGGTGATGTAGCTTTTGTTGTTATTGCATTTTCTCTTCTGCTGTTTAGGAAGTACTCTGTAAGAATAATCTTGCAACCAATTCAATAGCTATTTTATTACTTATGATCCAATTCCATTTATCTTGAAAAAAATGACAAACACCAGTGAAGTACAACTGTCTGAAGGGACTCTAAGGGTCTGTTGGTAAGCCACAACTTATACTAAATGGTTGAAAAATTAGTAAAGTTTTCGCCTGTATTTTTATCAATATTATTTGTGGTTTGTTGGCCAAATAAAGAAACAAATTTCCTGAGAAGTTCCAGAGTTAATTTTGTAGGTCGATTTTTTACTCTGATCAGAAGTGTCAATTATGAATATATTCCCACCAATTTCTTACAGCATATGTTCCTGTAGAATGATGCTAAACTCTAATCCCATTTTCCATTCAAGTCCTTGAGAAACTCTTTTTTACAAATTTGACATTACCCTTCTGTACCTTATTAGTGAAAAAAATGAAAACGTAACAATCAGAAACCTTGGCTTTACACTTCATGCTTATGTTTTTCATCGAATTTATACCAACATTGTCAAGGAGTGCCCCTAGCTATTCCAAGCAAAACCATTTTAATTTTAGGTTTAGATTTCATAGTTATTTTAAAAACAGAATTGCTTAAAACTGAATTTGGTGTGCAATTAAAAATCTTATTTCTACAAACCTCAAAACAAAATTTCTAAATATTCATTTAGGTTGCAAAGCAAAGTGTTCGAGGCCAGACTGGACAGAGCCTGGGGCAACATGTTCTAGGGTGAGGCAATCACCCAGAATTGCCAGTACTGCAAGGCACCAAACAGCAGGGCTGTCCAGGCCACAAGGCTCTGCTCCTTACTTCTCTGGTCCTTGCACTTCTGCTCCAGCTCCTGCAGCAGTGAAGCCATCTCCTGGTTCAGCTGCTCCAAATGCTGATGTGTGGGATCATGTGTGGGTTCATCCGGCTCACCAGCGAACACATGCACGTTCACAATGAGATGTTGCAGAACCCACACAAGGCAGTTTGTGACAGCCACGGTCTGCAGGAGACAGAAGGAATTCGTTGGGGCTGGGAAGGAAGGAGGGAAGCAGGGAGGGAGGCAGGAAGGGAAGTGGCAGCGTGGGGAGCAGGGAAGGGAGTCACACAGAGCTGGGGACAGGCAGGAGAGGATACTAGGCAGCTGGGAGGCAGCTGGGAGGCAGCCAGGCCTGCGCTCAGGCCTGGAGGCAGCAGCAGCATGCCACACCCAAGGAGCTCAAAGCCAGGGCCTCGATGTCCCAGCCCCAGTATTACAACGTTTTATATTGCAAAGCCTTAATACTGCAAAGCCCCATCCCCAATATGTGAAAACAACACTGTGTCTCTCACAATTCTGTCCTTTATTTCCCTCCTGTATGAGGTGCTCATCTGCCCTCGGCTGTGAACTCTGCAAACACAGCCCTGCGCAGGAAGGCCGCCTTCAGTGCCTGTAGAAATGCTGTATTGAAAGCAGATCTTGCAGCTCCTGGAGCACATGCATTGCCCGCTTGTGGGCAGCTGGATCGTGCACCACGTGCTGCAGGAGGTTGAGTGGTACAGCTGTTTGCAAGGCTTGGGGCAAGGTGATCTCCTCACGCACATGGTCACTGCCAATGAAGAAGTGGTCGAGGCATCTCTTCTCCAAGCAGAGGGCCAGGTACCACATGATTTCATCCAGCTGTGTGCCAGCCTGCTAGGGGCATGGTGTTCAGGAGGTGCATCACCACTGTGTTCAAGATACAGGAGGAAAGAAAGGCCAGGGCCCACCATGAAGCAGGTGCAGAGCTGCAGGCAGCTGAGGTGGCAGCTGTCACATGGGATCAGCCCGGTCATTAGCCAGAAGAACTTTACCTCTGCCACAGTGCAGCTCAGTGACCACGTTGTGCTGGGGATGAAGAAAGCCTCTGAAGCCTGGCTGCTCACGAAGATGTCTGAGTCACCTTGCTGCACGCCAAGCATCATCTCAACGAGCAAGGTTCTCCCAGAGACATCTCTAAACTACAGTTTGCAGGAACGGCTGGAGGGCAGCACGTTCATATTACAGTGATGTGACTGAGGCACCAACCCCAGGCAAACTTCACCAGGTCTTAGACGTTGCCTGGTGTGGGACTGTCAGGTATCTGAAACTGGACTTAAATTTTTCACTGACAGACAAATGATATGTGCCAGAGAAAGGGGCTATACATAACCATAAAGTTTCAGATGTCTGTGTTTCTGTGCCTGAGACCTAGCTTTAGTTCACAAGCTGTGCAGTTCAGCCTTTGGTCCAAAACTGAGTAGTGTTTGCCCCTTCGCATCCCACTGGTGCTTGTTTCCTCACCTCCATCAGACTTCCAAACAAACATTTCCAGGGCTCTTCTGAAATATTCAGTTTGATCCCCAGCCTGGAAACAACTATGCATCAGCTTGTTTGCTTAAGCCAGCAGCATTTAATTTATTATTGGAACAATTTAGCAAAGTCACCAGTGAATCCTCCAGTCTGTTATTCTGCTTTTCTAAACCTGTTTTGCTCCATTCTATATTCATTAGAGCTCCAGCAGCCAATGCCATGTGAAAGGACAAACTGTAAGACCTCAGTGCTCAACGCAGATTTTATAAGCCGTACATCTGAACTTTTGCCAGGTTTTGAAACTCTTTTGATTTTGCTCATGAGTCTGTTACAGCTTCTGTTCTGCTTATACCTGTCAGTCTTTTGCTCTCTAGTGTTTGTCAACAAGATCCTAATCTGTAATTCAATTTAACCACTTTGAAAAGAAGGGAGAAAAATACAAAAAAGCAAAGAAAATGGGGATAAAATGCCAAATAATAAGAAATAGTAAACTATCCATTAAATGAAAATGAGAATGGAACTTCAGTTTTGTTTTTTGACACAATAAAGAAAAAAGATTTTGAAAATGTTAATTTTTATGGTAACTCATTACAGGTGGTTTGTTTTTAACCCAGCTCTTATCGTACCCTGGAGAACATAATGCTGTGCCAGATACTAACAAGACTCAAGAACATTGAATTTCCCACCTGTTGGTACAGAGATGCAAAACTGCTTTTGGACAATTAGAACAACAATCTATCTGTATCACTTACTAAACAACTGTGTTCTTTGGTAAATAAATTTAATTTTCATGTAGTACACACACAGTTCTTTTCCTAAACTGACTCAGAATAAGCATTTTCAAGAGAACAGCTGGTTCCAGAAAACAAAGTCGGTGCAGTAAAAAATGACAAATATTACACTGGATAAACTCATAATAGGAAATAATAAATAGATAAATACAAACATAGATAAATACAAACAGAGTTTGGATTTGGTAGCAAAATTGCAGATTTCAATTCTGCTGGAGCATTTCTGCAGATTTAGAGCCTACATTCACAATACGCCTATACACACAGACCACCTCCCTCAAAATTCTTGTGAAAACCCTGCTGCAAAACATAAATTCAGAGAACAGAAACAGCGCACATTGGGTGTGGTAACTTTCAGATGATGCACAACACAAAAATGGAGCATTGCCAGCCCTCTTATTTGAGCAGTGCTGCTCTGGGCACCTGTGGGGAGCATCCTCTGGCTAAGGTGAGAGATGAGGGAGCTTAGTCCAGGTCAACAATAGCATTGTATATGCAAGTGGGACTGCTGGATGCAGCAAACGTGAAATCTCTTATTGCTCATAACCTTTCAGTGATGGGGGAAACAAAATTAAAAACACCGCTGCTGTCTTTCGAGTTGAGTATAAAGCACAGCAGAGAAATCTATTTTAGGAATACCACGAAACCCCACAGCATTTTAGGATAATGATCAGAAGAAGAAAATAGCTGTAAAAATGACATGTGTTAGGTTTCTGTATTACAGCAGCCCAATTGTTGAAGATCACAGTGAACATATCCACAAAGGACTGTTATCTGAGATGCTGCTAAGCAGCATCACAGTCTTAATCCCTGTAATGGCATTTAAAACTGGAATTGTGGGCAGCTGGATCGTGTACCAGGTGCTGCAAGAGGTTGAGTGGTACAGTTCTTTGCAGGGCTCAGGGCAAGGTGGTCTCCTCATACAGGAGCTCTTTACCAACAAAGAAGTGGTCGAGGCATCTCTTCTCCAAACAGAGGGCCAGGCACCACATGATTTCATCCAGCCAATCTGGAAAACAGCTCCTGTGCCACCCCACCAAGGGCATGGTGTTCAGGAGGTGCCTCACAGCTGTCTTCAAGATATGGGAGGAAAGGCTGGTGTGAGATTGTGAGGTATCTGAGACTGGACTTAATTTAGTTTAATCAAATATTTCCCTTTAATTAGAATAATTATTTTGCCGTATTTCTTACATTTGTGAGGCTATTCAGCCTATGGGTAAGTAAATTAAATTTAAGGGTACATAATTCACATTGTATATTTATTGCACTCTGAGTCAGAACTTCATTTTAATCTTAATTAGAACTCCAGTTCCTCCAAGCAAGCAAAATGTGTCATAACAATTTAACACATTATGTGCCTTTCCGATAAATCTGGTACTCAGATAAATTTGGTGTCACGATTCAGGGCAGTAAAGCCTGGGTGAGAAGCTATCACTCTCTTAATGAGCAATGAATTTGTGGATCTTGAAGTGCCAGGAAAAGCCAAGCTGCGGTCCCTTGGTGACAGCAGTAGTTCAGATGCCGAGTGTCGGGTTGAAATGGTGAAGCGTCAATGGCGAGAGCTGGCACAACAACACGGCAAGGTAGATCTGCATTACCTGGAAATACCTTGTCACATCAAGCCAGTTAATAAACTCAAATCAACCAAAATTAACTTCTTTTTTGTCTGCTGCCAAAAGACAGGAGGACCAATGTCCAGCTTGTTCTGAGTGTTCAATCACTGCTCCCCGTAACGAAGCAGAATCTAAAGGCTGGAACCTGGGTGCTCAGTGAGACATCACAGTTTGAAAAATATATATTCCTTTAGAAGCTGCTGGATGCTCCTCCACAGTCATCACAAGTAGACACCGCTCATGGTCAAAGTAGCTCTAATTATAATAAGTAGTCCTCATGTTATCCTAATGCTGGACTCTCCACTTTAGCATCATTAAGGAGCTCATAAATTCATCACAAAGCACAGCACCAGGTGACGGTGGAGCTGAAACACCAATATTCTTTCGTCCTAATGATATACTTTTGTCATAAGGCTATTCAGGAAGTATTTACCCTGCTGTTTATAATGACAGATTCGCATTGTATTTTGTGGATTGGATGTATCTGCACCTCAGCATCGACTTGACACTGAAGCAAAGCTTGAGGAAATTTCTGTAAGAGCAAGCTGGAGAAAGGAAGACAGAGTGTAACCAAAGGACCAGGCAGAAGATGGCCTTGTTGAGACCTCTCTGGCAGTGTGAGCCCTGAAAGTGGCAAAGAAGAGAAGGAAAGGGCTAGAATAAGCACTCTAATGCCAGTTCTTCCAGGAGAGAGGAGCTTTAATTTGCTTTCATTTCTCATTCTTATTGTATCATTGGAATAATAAGCAGCAAAATGTAGAAAAGAGAGGAAAAATACAAAAAAGTAAATAAAAAGGGAGTAAAATACCAAACAATAGAAAATAATTATTAATTACATGCTTTTTAAACTAATAATAATTAACTGTTACTATGCACTGTTCTGACATTAAACCCTCAGCTGCTTCATCATCTTATAGTTGTTCAGATAATACACAGTGGGACTTTGAAATCTTCCGCTTTTTTTTGCTTCTCAAAACTTGAGATTAAAACAAATCCTGAATCCCTCTACCACAGCAAAGAGAGAGGTCTTTGCCGTGGGTAACATGTAGTAGCAGGACACTTGCATAGGAGTCAGACTGTGTTTTAGTGTGAGACAGCGATGCTCTCCATCCAGATGTCACCAGTGTTTTCATTATTCCCAATGGGGGCGGGGGGGTGTGTGTTAGGGCAATAAAGACCACTTTTTGGATAGTTATGAGCAAAGAAATATGTATTTTTGCATTGCAAATATTTAAATCAATTAAGCTGAAATCCTACAGTGGGAACCAGGTGCTGCTGTTAGGAGAACCCCAAGCCATAGAAAAACTATGGGCTTTCCTCCTCTTTCTCCTTTTCTAGAGCAGATAAACGGATCCCCTTGAATCTGTGTGCTAGAAAGATTTAGGGAGACACTCTGTGAGCTCCAGAAGCTGCAACAGATCTCTGAGTAATTGATTTTTTATTACGTCTAAAGCTGGCCTTAAGTATGCATCTATCTGATTTTGTGAGAAAAAATGAGTACATGCCTTAGTTAGCCTCTATGTAGTGATTAAGGAAGCTTAAAAGGGAGTACACAGACTAAGTCATCCAATGTAGGGACACAAAAGGCTGACTGTTTATTTTCGGACCAAGAGAAAAATAATAATGCTTTGCTGATGAAATATGCATAGGGTTCGGCTGAAATCCAAGTCTCTACAGGGATCCAGATAGGAATTTTGGCATTAAAGGGAACAGAATGTTAGGTGGGCACAATGCCTCCTTGCCACACCCATTCAGGCCTCTGGTCTTTATGCTGCAGGACACATTCTTTTATGTCTTCAGTGTTTGTAAGGGCACTGGAAGGATTAATTCAACCGAGAGATGCCGTATTTCTGGACTAGTACAGAAAAGTAATTTTCTTTATAAAAAATGTTCCCTTTTAACCTTCCAGGATAGTTCTGTAGCTGCCACCTCGAGGCACCAGCATTGCTTTCACCTCCTCTCCTTGCAAATGAATGCAGTGCTGCTCTGTGACAGTAATGCATCTGCATATGATTCAAAGAGATTTTTTTGCTGCCAGTGGATTTAATACCAAAGGCGTATTGGGTGGGGAAATAAAAAAGAAGGACTGCATTAGCTAAAAGGAACTGTTCTACAAATCTGATCTTTCACTGATTTCAATGGGCTTCTGTTAATTTCTTGCATTTTTATACACTAATATGACCTCTTCCGCGCCTGTCAGCGGTACCACCACTCCCAAGAGTTGCAGGAACTGGCTGCATCTGGAGAATAATTTTTATTGTGTTAAGGAGATCCTGCTTTTCATTCCCCTCCACATGCTGCTTACTAGCTGGCCTAATTGTCCTACTGCCTCCTTAGACTCTGAATAATTATCTTCATTATGGCATCTTCAAAGACTGTGGATATTGTCTATTACTGTGGACACTGTCTACTATTTGGACTTAGGTAAAGCATTTGACACTGTCTCCCACAGCATTCTCCTGGAGAAACTGGCTGCTCATGCCCTGGATAGGTGGATTCTTTGCTGGGTTGGAAACTGGCTGGATGGCCGAGCCCAAAGAGCGGTGGTAACACAGTATCACATATCATTGATGACCGGTCACTAGTGCTGTCCCTCAGGGCTCGGTGTTAGGGCCAGAGCTGTTTAACAGCTTCACTGATATCTGGATGAAGGGATGGGGCGCACGCTCAGCACCTTTGCGGACGATCCCAAGCTGGCTGGCTCAGAGGAGGCTGCGCCAGGAGGGACAGCACCGCCCCGAGGGCGTAAAACCCGCCCCAGAGAGCGCGGCAGTCAGGGTGTGGTGCGGCAATTGGCGCCGGCAGCGCGAGCGGGAAGCGAGGGGGATGGGGAGCGCTCTCCTCAGGGGCAGGGCCCGGCCTGGGAGCTCTGCTCTGGCTGCCCCGGCGGTGGTAGCGTAGGCACCAGACAGAGCCAATGAGAGGGGAGGGTGCAGCGCAGGGCTCGCAGTGTAGAGAGCGCCTGCACTGCTCTGGTGAGGGGAGGGTGCATCATGGGCAGGGCTGCACTCGGTGTTCCCTGGTGCAGGCCCTCCTTCAGCAGGGGCTGAGCTGCGGGACGCTGTCAATAGGCTGAAAGGTGTCAGGGAAGCTGAGAGGGAGCTATGTTAGAAAATGTCAACATTTAAGGTTTTGTTTTAATTGGGAGTAAACAAAACGTTTGCATTAGTCTAAACATGCGTACACATACAAACACAACCTCATTTTCGTGGATTTTTTTTTTTTCTCATTGCTGTTTGCAATACATCTCTAGCTATTAATGTTTTCTCTGGAATATGCTTTTTCTTCGTTTAAATACGCAGGTTTAATGTAAGCTTTAGAAACCCTTACTACCTGACAGTAAGTAAAAAGACTCCAGAGCCTTTAGCAGAGTCGAAATCTGCTCCCACAGCAGACAGGCTGCTTCATAGACCTATCGCGTGCTGTTGCTAGCTAATGCAAAAGCAGAAATAAGCTTTAAAAATCATTCTCACTCTATTCTATGCGTCCTTAAAGCTGGTATAGCTGGAGGGGAAGATTTATTTCCATGTGATTTATCACAGAATACTATGCACAGTGGATAGCCCGTGTTTTGCTTTGTGTTCAATTTCTGTGGGATTGAGAGAAAATAGAGACCTGTGTGTCATGAACACGATGAGGAGAATGGATAAACTCTCTGTGCTCTTGTGGGATTGCAGCAGGATGCTGAATCTGATTTGTTTAAAGCGTTTTGATTGTGCTGAGGCATGTTAGGGAGGCTGGAGGTCTCAGTAGCTTCCCTGCTCCTCAGGGTAACAAGCAACAAAACCAACACCAACAATAAAAGCTGCAAATACTGCCATGTTAGCAAAGCAAGATAAGGGTTGGAGATAGGTAAAGCAGGTTAGATGGATAGTCTCCTGCCAAAAGGTTAAAGGATGAATCTGCATTTAGCGGGAGTATGAAGGCAACTCAGGCAGCTCTTGGGCTGGAAGGACAGACTCACTGGCAGGGTAATATTGCACGAGAAATGCAGGTTACAGAGTCATTCTTCACTTCCATATGCTGTGTTTCTACCAGCCTGGCCCAATCTTGCTGTGAAATCCATAGCAGCATGAAGCCAGCAGGTGCTCATGTCCACATGGAGTTAAAGGGTTTTGCCTTGCCTGGTGTTGTTGCATTGCTCAGTGCTCGTGGTTCTCTGTATCAGATGTTTGTAGCAAGTGTCAGTAAATGGTTGCTTTGCAGTGGCATTTCTTGCTTATTCAAAGTTTAGGTCATGTTCTTCCGGGGGCCCTTATAATTCGGTAGAGGAAACAAACCAGTAACAGAAGGCAAAGACTCAGGTAAATATATCACTGACAAGTTCTTGGGAGCATGAATGAAGTTAAACCACAGTCACAGCATTGCCGATACCGATGGTGAACTTTTGAACTAGGAGATGCTGTTAGCAGTTGCCAAAAGACTCCTACCACTGCATCATTTTTGCAATTGCTCTGTGCTTTGACTCGTTTTGGCGCCTTTTATATCAAGCCAGTGAAATACTCTGGGGTTTTTTTTGATCTAGCGTATGTCACCTGCAGGAAATGAGATTTAGTTTGGCTGCCTCATCAGTTTATCTGTCGTGGAATCTCATGAAGTTGTGGGCACATCATTTTGTCTTGTGTTTGGATGGATGATAGCTCCTCACCTATTGAGCTACTGCAGATACTGAAGAATGTCTTACAAGACTGTGTGAGCAACCACCAAAAGCCTGTAGCAAAAAAAAAAAAAGAAAAAAATCTGCATAAATGGATGGTTTTTATTTTCTTGTGATTAGTTTTAAATGTCATTATTTATTTTCAAAAATACAGCATAATTAGGAAGTTAATGAAGTTGTTGCAATGACTGCCCAAAGAATCCAACTGCCATGTGTCCTTAGAAGCAAAACCAAAGGAGTTTCTTATAAATGAAGAACACAGGGAGCACAATTATTGATGCCTGTAGTTAATATTTTCCAAATCCTGTTATAAATGAAAGCAGTCCCTTGTTATTGAGATAAAAGATGAACAATTTCAAACTCCTGAAATTTTCTATCAGATTTTACATTAAAAGCTTTCTGTGAACACACATGCAGATGCCCTTAAAGAAGTGTTATTACATTTTTAGCTTTTATGAGAGGCAGTATTATATGATAGAAAAAAACTTTCAGCTGAGGATAAGAGGAAATAAATACTGATTTTTTTTCACATAAAAATCCTTTAAATTCATATGGCACCGTATTATATTCCAACATGTGCTTTTACAAAACCTAATACAAGTGGGTTTCGTACTCTGCAGTGATTCACAAGTGCTACTGTAATAGATAATAAAATGCAGCTTTTAATAATACAGATAGAAAATTATCACCTTTGCTACTTTTTGCTTGATTTGAATACACACTTTTGCTTAAAATGCTACTGAAATGTTTATTAACATTTTTAATTATTCAGAAACCAATTCCATAAATATACTGACTTATTACAGTGGCTTTCCTAAACATGTGGATTGAATATGCTGTTAAATTAAAGGAATTGTTCTACCCACACCAGTTATGATCTCTTCCAAAAATATTTTTTCTTTTAATTTTTTAAGCAGATCTAATAATCAGAAAGATAAGCATATGCAAGACAAACAGAACAAGGAAAGTATTCTTGTATTTTCACTTTCTCATGACATGTAAATGCCATAAAAGAAGCACTAGAAATTTATAAAGAAACATTCAAGACACAAATTAACTATTTATTTATTTATTTCTGATTTTGAAGGTAGGCTGTACTTTAGTTAGTTCATACTTTATTCAGATACATTTCTTAGGAATATCTGTTGTAGTGAGATTGCAGGCTGTAAAGGCGTATTATTTACTTTCTGTCATATGTGAGGACCTGAGTTTGCAGTCATAATTCACTGTTGCTTCCTTTCATACTTTTGTGATGTTGAGGAGACAAAGAATGTACCGTTTCCAGCTGCAAGACACAGTGCCTGGAAACATTTAACTTCCAGAAATAAAACCAAATCTGCTCCTTTGGCCAGCATTTACAGCTAATTTCCTTTCTGGTGAAAGCTGGAATCAATCACCTTTATAATATTTTATCACCAGGATCCAGAATAGATGGGCAGAGGGGTCTACTCCAGAAGAACTAGATGTTTGCCTTTTTTCATGCCTATTGCTTTTCATGGGGAGGTGTCTCCAAAGGTGCAGGAAGGCTGGTCTGGAGAAGCACCTTAACTAAACTGCCGTAGTGCTCTTGGGTTTGCTGAAGTGTTACAAAAAGAAGAGTCACCATACACAATTTTATTCTCTCCTGTTGCAGTGAGACTTTGGAAATACAGACATATTGCTACTTTGTGGAGTGTGTTCACTTTATCCTTAAAGCATTCATAATCCAGGACAGAAGATATTTTCCCCTGGAGACAATACACCAGTGTATTTTTTTATTTAATCTCTGCTGTCCATATCTTTGTCATCTATTTTTTCTTAGCTATATCTACCAATATTCTAGCAATGTGTACCTCAGCAGTCATTACTTCAGAGTAGTATCATAGCTGTGGAAATCTCAGTATACTTTAAGCTGTGTAGTCCATCATATGGGAGACCTAGTCCTGCATCCAGGAACTTGAAATGGGCCACTCCTAGGAATTCTTAATAGACTTGGGCTCTTCATGGATAAACTGAAGTGGTGCTGTTACGTAAGTTTGCATCTGTGCTACTAGACGTAATTATGTGGAAACAGTTCTTCCATTTTACAGGTCAACCCTCTAAAAGCCAGGTATGTTTTGCCGACATTTTTTTCACTTGTCATGCAGTAGTTTCCCCTGGATCATATTCCTTCTTTTTTCTCACACAAGTATCATAAAAGTCAGGGTCAAAAGCCTTGCTAAAGCAAAATAGAAGATGTTCCTACCTCTCCCCCATCCACTGAGCCCATTAAAATGTCATAGAAAGAAATTAGGTCAGCATGACATGATCTGACAAATCCATGCTGGCTCTCCCTTCCTTGACATCTCTGAAGTCTTTATCAATGCTTTGTTTCAGGATATGTTCTAACATTTTTTCAGGAATTGAAGTTGGTGGAGGTTGAACTATAAAAGAGCATTACAAATCTCAACCTTCCCTGCGTTATCAGATGATAATTTTTCAGACTTGAATTGCTGGAGGACCTGTTGCTCTTACTTAACTATTAACATCCTCAACAGACTGATTACTTTATGTTTCTCTGTCTGCAGCATCTCATCTTTTGCTTTGTTCCTTCTGATTTTGCCCCATCATGTGATTGCTATTCTTTTCCACTCTTTTGCAATGAGGTGAAACAACTTTCAATTTCTGTGACCTTAGTCCTCATCTTGTGCTCTTCCTCAGCACTCTTTGGTGGGTTCATGCAGCTGGAGTTGCTGGGGTAAATTGCTATGAGCTTTCAGCTGACGATACTGTGTCTCCAGCTTTGGGGTGTTATGTGCATATGACTGACCTGAGTCCAGATCTGTATTCACCAGCTGTCCTGGTTTCAGCTTGAATAGTTAATTTTCGTCTTAGTAGCTGGCACAGTGCTGTGTTTTGCGTTTAGTCTGAGAACAGTGCTGATAACACACCAATATTTAGTTGTTGCTCAGTAGTGCTTACCCTGAGAGACTTTTCAGTCTCTCATGCTTTGCCAGTGAGGAGGGGCACAAGAGCAGAGACAGGACACCTGACCCAAGCTAGCCAAAGGGATGTGCCAAACCAGAGCACGTCGTGCTTGGTGCAGAAACCGGGGAGGAGTTACCTGGAAGGGACTGATCGCTGCTCGGGTGAGGCTGGATATTGGTCGGTGGGTGGTGAGCAACTGTATTGTGCATCACTGCTGTTTGGGTTTTTTTGCTTTTTCCCTTTTAGTTTTATAACTCTTCCCTTGGTTTAATTATTATTAGTAGTATATTATAGTTTATCTTAGTTACTATACTGTTCTTATCTCAACCCACAGGTTTTACATTCCTTTGATTCTCCTCCCGATCCTACCCAAAGAGAGTTAAAGTGGGAGGGTGAGTGAGCGACTGCGTGGTGCTGGGTTTAAACCACACCACCAACCAAGCAGCTGATAGACTTAGTAAAGTCACTATTCAGCCAATCTCATTTTTTCAGTTCAGAATGTTTTAATTTTAACACACAGTTTAGAATGGACAAAAATATATCCTTGCATTATTATGTTAACTCCAGTTGGTAAATAAATATTTGGCAAATAGTATAAAAAGAATATAAAATATAAATGTGTGTTGCTTACTTTTTATCCTGAAATAGAGAAATATTGGAGTTGTAGGGGTTTCAAGTGGTTTTGGTTTTGTTTGTTTAGGGATTGTTTGATGTTTTCTTTCAGGGTTTTTTTGTGGGGGTTTTTTTGTGTTTTTTTGTTGTTGTTCTTTTTGTGTTGTGGTGTTTCTTTTTTTTTTTTTTCTGGGTTTTTTTGCTTGTTTTTTTTTTTCCCCCAAAAAAATGATACAACTGAAGTATCACTTTAATTAGCAGGAGAAGGAAAATTACTTCTTTGAATGAAAAGTCACTCAGACAACTGTTTGAATCAGAAGTGACTGAAACTGTAGAGTTAGCTGGAAGGGCTTTTAAAACTATATTTTATTTGTAATCAATCAGCTAAGTCAATCAACAAGGTGGATTTGTCATTGCATAAAGTATTTAAAACACAAAGTGAGACTACTGCAACCATTTACTTTTCAGGCTGCATTATGTTAGTGTTTTTATGGAAATACAGACACTGCTTATATTCAACTGAAACAAGGATTTCTTGGACTTGTTTTTATGATTTTTGTAAATCTTTTCAGTGTATTATTGCCATCTCCTTAATGGCTTTATGGGTTTTCAAAAAGGCTGTTGAGTATTTGTTTAAAGCACAACTTACTAGGAAAAGACGAAGTGATGTGGCGCTTGGGTGCAAGCTCGTAGAAAGAAGAATTCAACTGTATGAAGACCGAGGTCAAACAGAGGAAGGTGTAGAGCAGACCTACCCATCTGGCCACAGCTTCCATCACTTAATGGGAGAGTTGCTTTCTGCAGAGGATGTTGTGATCAAGCATCTGAAATCAGATGATAAACGGGGCTCGCTGCAGTCCACTAGCAAGAGATGGAGCATGCATTTGTGGCTCCTGCTCCTCCTGGACATCTTGATGGTGGCCAAGCAACTGGCTGGGAAACATGGCTAGCTTTGAAGTAAACGTTGTTTGTCCATGTCCTAGCACGTGCCTAGGGCCACTCTGGCATCTCTGAGATCATCAACAGCAGAGCCAAGGAGACATGTTAAATGTGGCTCACAGCAGGGCAGAAATTCTGTGTTTCTTGCTCTCTTGATCAAACAAGATGAATATATTTAGATATATAGGACTCTCCTCCTGTCATCACATATTACCTACTGTTTGAATTGATACACTTAGAAAGGACTTTTGTTCTGCTTTTTGTGTGTGATTTCTAACTTCTCTTACTCTCTTCTGATCATCTTTTATATTCTTTTGCCTTGGTCTTTTATTTTCATTTAATGATCTTGGTACCCAGTGATGGTCCCAGGCATGAAAATAAAATAATTTCTTGGGTACTTTGTTGCTGAGGGAGTAATTTGAATACCACACAAAGCCATCAGGCAGAAATATTGCAAATTGTGTAACACTGAGAGACTGCTTGGTCCTTTATTTATTGAGCATTTTCATCATTGATGTGCTGGATGGAGAAATTTGTGTTGCTTCAGGCAGCGACATGAAATAGCAAGAATTATCCATCTATTTTCTATTTACTATCTGTTTATTTGTTCAAAGTCTGATATGGGTAGGGTAGAGGATAAGGAAATGCTACAAGTTCAGAGTGTAATAAAATGAACACAGAAGCCTAGCCTTAGGAAACCTAAAAAAGAATGAGTGAATCAGATGTATATAGAGGAAAAAGCACATTTCTTCTGATTGGGCTTCTTGGTGCTGCTTTTAACTATCTCTGCTGAAGTCAGCATGTGCCTGAATTATCTGGATTATTTCATCCTTCTGATGTAAAAAATCGAAAGCAACTAAAAAGATACATATTTAAAAAATCACATTCACTCCTATTTTATTTATGAGCTATACAATTACTGCTGATCCACATGCGTATATGTGTCTCTAGCCTCAGTCACAGTCTTTTCTGTATGTATGTAAGTAGTAGCTGGTCATTAAAACAGTTTCGCTGAGTCTCAATGAAAGTTGTCTAAAAGTCGTCTTTTAGCTATTTCATTAGGGAATTATAAAGATGCCGAAATACCTCAAGCACACAATCGTTAGCTTTCAGTAAGGCCTTTGAAAGTATTAACCTTTAGCTGACTGATCTATTTATTGAGTATTGCTCCATGGATTTGCTAGACAGAAGATAAAAAGATCTGGACACTCTGTCTGCTTGTTTGTGAATAGATTAATCCCTAATGCCAGCCTCTATGGCATCACATCCACTAAAATCTCCTCTTCAGCTCTCCTGAGCACTTTCAGATACACCTATTTCAGGAGGCATTTGTTTAAGACCTTCTCTACAGTTTGAACTATTCTTAAATCCCACGCCTGTAAGCAAGTTTTCATGTATATGTAAATAAACTTTTTCTTTTGTAAAAAAAATATATAAACCAAACCCAAACATAATGCATATTTTTTGCCTTGAAACAGTGATCAGAAAAATTTGTGCTAGTGGGGGTGCTGACTCCTACAGAGCTGGTTTGTTATCTTGCTGAAAATCGAGTAATAAATCATGGCATTTCTGTAATTTCAGGGATGCAGTCTTCTCTCCTTCATGAAGACAAGACCCAAATTTGAATGAATTTTGGACATGCAGAGAGCGAAGGTAGCTGGTTGTAGTCTGTACACACCCTTTAATGAAATGAAGAGCTTTTGTGGTAGTCAGAGCACTGAGCTCTTCAATATCTCAGCAGGGAATATTCCTTCATGGTCCCAAATCTGTCACCGGGTAAAACTATGTATACCATGATAGGAGCAGTACTTGTGCCTGCTAAGGAACACCCAGCTCTTTACTAGCCTATAACTATCCTCTAAAGCCCTTCAGATATCTGCTGAAAGCAGATAATCTGGCAGCAATCACTGAGGACAAGCATTATTTTCCAGTACAGACTGGCAAATAGCTGCACATTGGCCTGACATTTGATCATGATCATTGCCTGAAAGTAGGGTTGTTAACAATAACTTCCCAGTACTATAAGATTGGGTGTTTCAGTTTTTTGTTTGGTTTGGGCTTTTTGTTTTTCCTAATTGGGTTTTGGGGGTTTTTGTTGTTTTTTTTGGGGGAGTGGGTTGAGAGTTGTTTGGTTTTGTTGTTGTTTTTGTGGTTTATTTTGGTGGGTTTTTTTTTTGTTGTTGTTGTTGGGGCTTTTTCCCCTCAGGAAAACAGACAATTCTCTTTTTTATCTATCTGAAAACTTTCCAAAGAAAGAAATGAATGTAGCAAGTAATTCCAATTCCAGGCTATGGCAATGATAGACCATTGCAGTCAACAAACTGTCCCTGTTCTAGTTTGCATGGGCATTACATATTCTGTTAATAATGATATAAAATTAATTATTCTAATAACCAAGCTATTGTAAACAGCACTATTTCTCATTCTTAATGGGGTTATTAAATTTTAGCTACATAAGACTGTAAAGCAGCCTTTTACTACCTTAAGGCAGCCTGCAAGTAATCTGGAGAGGGCATGGAGTAATAGGACAAAGGGGAATGGCTTTAAGCCTTTTCTATGATCCCAGAGCAAGACATTCAGCAGGTCTCCTGGAGAAGACTGTTAACTCTTTGGGCAAGACTTACTTTGTGAACCAGCAATTCTCCATTTTACCTGAAGAAAAGAAGATCTGCTGCTGCATGTCAGCGAATGGTTCTTGTGTTACTGACACTAGAGACAGCAGAGCAGGGAATGCTCTCCTTTGAAAAATCCAGTACTGCTTTGATCATATGCTGTTTATCATTAACACACCCATAAGAAGACAACAGAAGAATACAATCAAAGCTGCCTCCAATGAAACTCTTTTGTCTAAGTAGGTATTAATTCTTTCCTTTTAGACCTATGTTGCTGGTCTCAGAAAAATAAAACAATTATTATTAACCGTGTTGGTTTCTCTATTTTCCTTTGGATCATTTCTTCATCCTTTTTTAAGTATTAGGAAAATACTGGAAAACAGTTAACCATTAAGTATTAACCAAGCTTTGCTTCAAAGTAAAGCAGTGGTTCACTAACCTCCTCAATATTTTCCTTTGGGATGCTTATATCCTTTCATCTGAGATGTTTGATTTTAGCAGATACTGTCTTACATCTGTCTTGCTGACAAAGATAAAACTTTAATTCTGTCCACAACAGCAAAAAGATGCCTGCTGGATATATCTGCATTTTCCATGTGATCTACCTCATGTACAGGCCTCATATTTCATTTTTAAGAAATGCTGTCACTGCCCTCTGAGCACTGCCTCATCCTTGCTCCATTTGGCTTCCCTTATCAGTCATTCCTACATTCCCTTTTAACTATGAGGGCAATTTGCCCTACATTGCTTTTATTGCGTCTGTGGGATTTTATTGTGTGTGAGCACATGTCCTTCAACATTTCCCATGTTTCATAAGTATCCCCTGCATTATATTGGCAGGGCTAATCATGCCAAAAATTGCTCTGAGCTTTGGAAGAGAAGTTTTGATTATCCATACTCTCTGGTGCCCGTTTTGTCAAATACTCTCCAAGTATCTGAGCGAGCACCCAAGCCCACAGGCAGTAAAACGTTGTTGAGGTCTACAATGTCTCTCTCATTATGACAGTGCAAGAGTTAATGCACTTTTATAGACTTGGAGCTCCTTAAGTGTCTTGCGGTTCATACTTCTCTTTGCTTTTAGGTACCTCATGAAGAGCTGTAAGGTTTCATAGCCTGGTGTCAGTCATGACAAATGTGCTAGCTGAGTGGAGCACTAAAACCATAAATGAGAAATGATTACTCCAGGAGCACCTTGATGAATTTAGAGAAAATCAGAGATCACTTTTTGTCCAGATAGTCAGTGAAGCAAATTAATGGAAAGGTTGCTGAAATGATAATATCTGTAAAAGCATACATTATGAGTAGCTAATAATGGCCTTTCCTTGTTGGAAGTGATTATTTTTCATTTAACAGATCCGAACAGCTAAATAACTTGCATCTTTGCTCACTCCATACCTCAGTACAAAATTACACTACCAAGAATGAAGCTATCCTAAGGGTAAAAATAAAATGAAACAATATATTAAACCTGAATTTTAAGTAAACATGTATTTTCTTAAACAGTCCTTTTAAAAATCACTTTTTCTCAAATCTTTGAGTTATGGTGTATATGCAAAATGTAAAAACAGTCACAATTTAAATGTTCTGAATGAATATCTGCTATATTATTGACAAACAATCTTTACAATAATGGGACAAAATAGACCATTAGAAATATTTTAGAGTAAAATTCGTAAGTCTCAGCATAAACTAGGAGTGGATTGTTAGTGTAGAAAGAACCATCAGTTTGCATAGAATGTCATCACATATTAATTGCTTTTTATGGATTTGTAGCATCACAGTTCTTACTATATTAAATTTTTTATCACTTGTTTTCTTGATTCCTGTTGATGCAAGAACTGCCCTGGTTACCTTGTGATATAGCCAAAGCCTGGGAAATGCTGAGATTTCTTGTTTGATTATGATTGCAATGATGCACCCACTGCTTCTTGTCTATGGCTACTACTCTACATTAACTGAAATTCAGCGACCCATTAAAACTAACATCACCATCTCTCTTTTAGGGATAGTAGTGTCAGCTTCAACTTTGAGGGTATGTTTGTGAGATATGGGAAGCTTAATCTTGAAAAGGGAAATTTTAGGTCTTGCAAATTGAGGCTTTTTATGTAGTTTCTTGTTCATCTTTTCCTAAAGATCTCTCTGTTCAGGTACCTTTCAGAAGATACATGAACAGAAACATCTCCTTATTATTGATGGGCACCACAAACAATTGTTTCTAGTATGGGCAGAGAGAAACCTTCTCATCTTTTGCTTTAGGACATGAGATCTTTCACATGATAAATTTGGGCTTTTTAATTTTGCCCCTTACCATCTTTTCCTGTTGATGTATCCAATTCCATATGAGAATGTTGATTCTCAGGGAGAGTCATTGTTAGCTCATATTTTGTGTTTCCAGATGAAGCAGACAGGATGGGCTCTTCCTGATGTCCCTCAGCTTCAGAAGGGCAAGTGCTTCTTTCTTTGGCGACCGCCAGAAACGTGTGTGGTGCTCCTGTGGGGGGAAAAAAAAAAAAAAAAAAAGAAAATGCAGCAGGAGATGCCTGGAGTGGAAACACAGAAGGCTGAGCACGGTCAGAGCAACAGGAGGTGCTTAATGGCAGATCAAAGGGAATGTGACCCAGGGAGAACACATGCCAGTGCAGAAGAAAGGCATAAGAAGGAAGGAACAGCAGAAAAAGAGAGAAAGAAGGACTGGCACAGAGAAAACACTACAGTTCTCTGTAATTTTCAAGGAAAGACTATTAGGAAACTTCCCACATCGATGCAGTTACATGTCTGAGTAATTTCTAAATAGCTAAAAATACTTCCATGATTCAGAGGTAAGGCATATGTGTTACTTATGCCATTCTCTTCTTCTGAGACTGAATGCATAATCTCTATCTATATTAAGAGTGGTTCCCCTGTCATTACAAAGCATGACAGATTGACATCTCCATTTACCAGCTAGGTTACTGCTGCACCAACTTAACATTAAATTCACAGGATTAATCTGAAGTCCAAATATGATCACATACAGTCAGGAGAATTCGTATCTGCTTTCCTAAATCACCAGCTGTATTAAATGCATTTTGAGAAACAGTACAACAATTTCTCCTGCTACAGAGCAAGATGAATTTCACTTAACCATAACAAAGCCATATCTTAGGTTCTCACTCTCTGCTTGGGATGATACATCATTTTCAGGATAGGCCAATCTTGCTTAAAGGAAGGAAAAAATTCTTACTCTTCTCCTTGCCATAGCTTTCAGACCCATTGCACTGGCATTTTAATAGATGAATGCCTGCAGGGTATCAGGCATATTCATCCTTTAAATGTGAAAACATACAAAACAAGGTGTATTATACATAATAACTTCTCCATCATCTGAGCATTAAAATGCAGAGAAAATTCATGTAAAAAATGGCAATATATTACTGAGATTAGTAAGCAACACTCAGATTCCTGGTTAAATTATATTTTAATATCATATAGTCTTGATAAAAAAGGCATGACAACTCTTTCCCAAGCTTAAGTCTTAGGAGGCTTGGCTTTCAAACCCTGTTCAGGAGAAGAGTATTTCTTCAGTTAACTTATATAACGGATGCTTGGTAACTATGAGCTCTGCACATGAATTTCAAGTATGTTTGGCCAGAGAAACCTTTCACAGTCAAATAAAAATGCTTGTTGTGCAGTGCTGGTAGCCAGACTCATTCTAGAGAAAAGCATCTGCTGCTGGAGTCGAATCTGGATGAGGCTGTAGGAAGCCAAATGAAGTTCTAAAACCAAATTCAGTGACTCTGTGAGAATGGGACAATGATGTCCTATGGAAATATTTACTATCAGAGTAGTATAATGGGGTTATCCATTCTAATTAATTCATCACTGAAAGAAAAGTGACAAAGGAGGAAAGAAAGATGCTGAGAACATTGTATGAATTCCTTTGATTGAGATAAATTTACACAGTCTTACTAAGTAAAATTTCCCAAAGAAATAAGTGTCCAAAAAAAGATAATTTCTTCCAAAAGCCTGTTTTAAAAGAGGTTGCTCCCATGTGGAGGGCTGGTCCTGACCTAGGGAGATCCTCTGTGACATAGTAGGGATGAAGGCTCATGCTGGCTGTGTAAAGCTTCTGCACCCCAGTTCTGACTTCCATGCTGCCATAGGATGTCTGGAAAACACTCAGCTGTGCAAGCAGTCATTCATCATCTCACAGCACTAGGACAAGAATAAAGGAAGAACAAAAGCAAAAAGTCAGAGAACAGGGAAGAATTAGAAGGAAAAGAGCTACAGCTGGCAAGAACATAAGCCAAAGTAGCAGTAAGACAGAAGTAATGAGAGACAGAAAAATTACACTTTCTTGTTTCATGGGCAAGAAGAAACAACAAAGAAGGCAGCTTGAATGCTTAAGGACCATTTTACTCAGTCTTCACAGAAAAAAAATACATGAATACTAAATAGGTTCTCCTGAGAATTTAATATTAATGTAGCTAACAACACTGCAACGCAGAAACAGTGCACCATTATTTATCTCAGTTATAAATATTCAACTCATCAATACCTGGTGAAATCTATCTGAGTACTTAGGGAACTAAACATAGCAATTTCAAAACCATTAGTGATTATCTTGGAAAACTAAAACAGGGCTAGTGAGGTCCCCAAGGTACAGGAAAGAGCAAATACAGGACCTTCTTTAAAAAAGAGAAAAGATAAGGAGACAGAACTGTAGACTTATCAGCATAACCTCTGTAAAGAAGGACACTGAAACATTGTTTAGCAAACTATTAATAAGTGCTAGGAGAAGAGTAAGATGATAAAACATCCAATGTGATTTTCTCAAAGGCAGTAGTGTCAAGCCAACAAATTTTCTGTTATTAAAAGAGTCATTGGAGAGAGGAAATAGTTACTATTTTTGCTCTAGAAGCTCTTTTTACATAGTTGTACGTGACATTCCTATGAATGAAATATGATGAAGGTGAAAACATCAGATTACTGGTGGGCCATTAGCTGAAGCAATCTCAGATTGATTATCAGTGGTCTGTTTAAGGGCATGTGAAATGTGTCCTGCAAAGGGCCATAGATTTAGTACCCTTAAATATATTCCTTAGCATGCAGATGATGAAACGGAGAATCTGGGACACACTAACGTGTGGCTGTGAAACTATTGTTAGTGTTGATATTAAAGAATTTTTTTATGTTTGACAGAAATATCCCACTGATTACTTAGAAGTTTTTGATCCTATTTTAGAGCAGGGAGATGGAAAAGATAACCTCCTGAGGTCCCTTTGAGATGTATTTTCCAATCACCATATCACTCTCAAACTTTAATAATTTATTACAATGATTAGAAAAATCTGTTTTGTCATTACACTGATGGGGATTATCTGCCTTTGGGATGCATCTAACTTACACCAAACTCTCCCTGTTTCAAAGTGCTTCATCCCTCCTTCACTTTACAGCTGCACAAAAAGACAGCTTTTCACCGTTGTCTCTGGCTTTGAGAAGTATTTGTCATCACCATGCACTTTCTTCCACCTTTTCCACTGTGAACAAAGAGGGCAACCTACATCCGGCTCTGAGTTTCTGGTTTCCTCTGCGTTCAGCAGTTTTGTTCCACTCTTTATCTCTCCTCCTCTTGCTTATCCATGAAGATATAGTGCTAAGTCTCAGGACTTGGTTAAAAAGCACTGGGGGGATTTATTTATTTTTTTAATATATACACCATTTGTGAAAAGCAATTTCTTTGTCTACTCTTTTCTAATTCACTCTTTTCCTTTCATGTGGTGTTCATTAGTTTATTAAAATTGTAGAATTGTTAAGTATGGAAAAGACCTTTAAGCTCATCAAGTCCAATCATTAACCTAACACTGGACTTGGAGCCCACAACTAAACCACATCCCTAAGCACCACATCTACACATCTTTTAAACACCTCCAGGGATGGTGACTCAGCCACTTCCCTCGGCAGCCAGTTCATGCTTAACAACTCTTTCAGTGAAGAAATTTTTCCTAATATCCATTCAAAACCTCCCCTGATGCAACTTGAGGCCATTTCTTCTTGTCCTATTGCTTGTTACTTGGGAGAAGAGACCCACCCGCACCTTGCTACAACCTTCTTTCTGGTATTTTTAGAGAGTGATAAGGTCTCCCCTGAGCCTCATTTTCTCCAGACTGAACAACCCCAGTTTCCTCAGTTGCTCCTCATAAGACTTGTGCTTGAGACGCTTCACCAGCTTCATGCCTGTCATTGGACAATTCTTTATTATTTAGTTTTAAAATATAGGTTTTCAAAATCAAATATGAAATAATGGTCTTGGATTTTAATACTAGACTGAATATTGGAAACATGGTTTAATTTCAGTTCTATTTAAAATGTCCTTACTCTGATCTTGGATGAATTTTCCACCTGTGTAATGAGAACAGCAGCATTTCCTGCCTCTCAGCCTTTGACTTCTTGATGCATTGAAACTATCAGTGCTTCAGAGCAAAGGTTGTGGTGCCAGGTGTAGCTCCAAGCTCCACTCTGATGAGTTGGTTGTCTTGACCAAGGCATCTGTAGAATTGAAATAATAATTATTGGTATTAATATGGAAAATATTGCTATTTGCCATAAATGAAAATTAATTCTGAAGCATGGTTCTTGAACTCCATCGTAATTTTGGAACTCCTTGGGACTTGCTTTTCCATTTGTTTTTCTTATTTTGTTTATCTTATTCACAAAGAATTTTGTGTCAATAGAGTCAGTTACAGGGGACTAGTAGATTTCGTGGCCTTTTATACATCAGAGTTATGGAATATTCATTACCAACTTCTTTCAGTCTCAACCAGCAATACTCATGGTTTATGACATTTAATGGCATAACACATTTATTTTAAAATCTCTGCCATGCAGAGCACTGCACAATGAAATACATCTTTTTTCTGGCACCTAGGAGATTTGAAAAATGTAGAAAACTGCACTCTATTTTCATTCTGGCAGTCACATTCATTAAAGCAATTAAATTAAATTGAAATTAACTTCAGAAGATCTTCCACATGCTTAAAACACTGTATTTCCCTACAGTCTTTTGTTGTTACTATTCTTTTGACATTACTGCCTGATCAGTTAAGAAATTATGATTAATGACACTTAAGAAATGAGCTTGATTGCCCTGAAGGCTTGAACCAATTATTTATGAAAATATTGGAACATTGAGCAGAGAGCACTGATTCTCGTTCACGAGATGGTGGACCTCAGCCCCATTCATACTCACAGGGCTTGTCACTTCACTGCCGTAATAAATAATCCCTCTCAGTTTCCCTCATCACATTTCAAAGCACTTCACAAGTATGACTGTATCTCTGCAATTTATTGTAGCAGGTTAAGGAAAAGGAGTCAAACTTCCTTAGACCTGGAGCGTTTGTGCTCCACTGTTACGCTTAACCCAACAACTTAGGTAAAATCTAGCAATGAATGGCTGAATAAAGGGAAAAATCCCCACATATACTGCATATCTTCCGTTCTGTCTTCTGGGTCAAGATCATTTACCAAGAAAATGTGCTTCTGCTGACCAGATAGCTGAAAAAAACTTTTAGAAGTCTTCTGATTAGCATATGGAATTCTGGGGTCATGGAAATCAGTGATGAAACACACCCCACCGATGTCTGTGACACAAAGCATAGATTTAAAGATTAACTTGAGCAATTATAAAAGTGAACATTAGTAGTGATAGAATTTTTATAGCTGCTTTGGATCTGAAGGATTTGCAGTATCTGGGACAAATGTTAAATGTTATTTAAAGTGATGAAACTGTGAACAATAACAGATGCCCAAATTTTAACAATTCTCTTGGTACAAATAGTAATTAAATGGGGGACAAGAATTTCCTTTCTATTGGCTGTACACTGCAGATTACAATTGTAGTTATGTTTTTTACCCTGTAACTGTTGAATGCTGCGGATTTTGATGGAGGAAATTTGTATATATTGTCCTTATATACAGCCATAAAGATGGCAGGGTGAAAAGTTTCCAGGCACAGTACTAGGTACCAAAGGCCAAAGGGCTGAATATTTGCAGATGCAATAGCTACCAGGCTACTTATTAGCAATCCAGCAGCAATATAATGATGGCAAATATAAGTCAATAGTTTGGCTGTAATAAATGTTGTGGTGTTTACGTATCACTCATCGGCGGTGCACTTCACGTGTGTTGTGAGGGTATCTATCACTAAAAACATTTTAACTCAGGGATGTGAAAGATGATTGTGACTGTTAAAGATCCAGGAGTGGTCAGAGGCTTCTGTAGGTCTCCTTACAAATAGAATTACTGTTAATTACTGCACATCCTAGCCTTCAAGGGCAAACACCTCACTTAAAACAACCAGGTTTGGAAGAATAATGGGATAAGCTGCCTTTTACCTTCTGCCTAAGCCATGGACCATGCTTCCCTTCAGAAGTGTTTCCAAAGGAACAGTAAATAGTACCCCTGTTGAGACAACAGTATATTGCACTCCTGCTGAGAGAAATTTGCATTTCATTTGCAGGTTATTATACCCAAGGCTTAGTCTAAACTTCTTTCAAATTTCCTTTGCTCCTATTGGGTATTTGTGTCTGTGTCTACATAGAATTTAGAAACTTGAAATTATTTTCACATCAAGTACAAGACCATATGTTTCACCTCAAGGAGTTTGAAATAAGAAATTACCATTATTTTGCACAGATAGCTAATGTAAAATGGACAGATTAATAAATCCAGGAAGAGCCACATTCTCTTCCATCTACATGTATATACTTTCTGCACAACATAGGATCATAGAAACATAGAAACTTAGGATTGGAAAGGACCTTAAGATCACCTAGCTCCAAACCCCGCCATGGGCAGGGACACCGTGCACTAAACGATGTCACTGAAGACTCCACCCAACCTGGCCTTGAACACCGCCAGGAATGGAGCATTCACAACTTCCTTGGACAACCCCTTCCATTGCCTCACCACCCTCACAGCAAAGAATTTCTCCCTTATATCTAACCTAAACTTACCCTGTTTAAATTTGAACCCGTTACCCCTTGTCCTATCACTGTAGTCCCTAATGAAGAGTCCCTCCCCAGCATCCTTATAGGCCCCCTTCAGATACTGGAAGGCTGCTATGAGGTCTCCA
>JANHGB010031196.1:0-34679 GCA_026283785.1 Coracopsis vasa
GTCGGCGGGGAGCAGCGGCACCACCGGCACCAGTGCTCCGGCGCCGTTCCCGCACGGTGACCCGGCTCTGAACGAGCAGGAGAAGGAGCTAAAACGGCGGCTGAAGAGGCTCTACCCGGCCGTGGACGAGCAGGAGACGCCGCTGCCCCGCTCCTGGAGCCCAAAGGACAAATTCAGTTACATCGGCCTCTCTCAGAACAACCTGCGGGTACACTACAAAGGTGAGGGCCGCCCCTGGCCGCCGTCAACCCCCTCCGGCCCCGGCGGGGAGCGGGGGCCCTCGTTGGGCCGGGGGCTGCGGGCCGACCCCTCCGTCGGGCGGTGGGCACGGGAGTAACAATAACAGGAAATAACACACGCTCCTCTCCCTCTTTCTTCTCCTTCTCTGCCTTCCGACCCCTTAAATTGCCCGCAGCGTGAGGAGAAGGGTCTTGTTTTTCCTTATGTCAGCTTTATTTTTCTCCGATTTCCCCTCCCCCCACTTCTGTCGCGGTGCGGGGGGAGGGGGGGCAAGGGGCCGCCCACCCCCACCCTCCGCCTCCTTGTGCTCCTGGAGTGGGCATGATGTAAACTCTGAGACTTCCTGCGTGGATTCAGGTATCACCAGAAGGTTTGGGTCTGAGGCAGGAGAATAAAGGAGAATCGGCATGACGTGTCCTGCTTATGGTAATGAGCCAGGAAAGAAGTGGCTTTTCTTCTTTTTTGTTTTCTTTCTCGAGAGAGAAGAGCAAGGGTTAAGCTGCTAAACACGGAAATGACGGGAGGGGAAAGCACAGAGAAAAACGCAATTTAGTTTAAACGGTGAAAAATGGAATTAAAGCCACTGATAATAGTCTAGCCTAACTGTTGTACAGCCTACAGAGTGATTTGAGGGAAGGAATGCTAATAGGGCTTGTGTTAATAAAGGTGACTTTATAACTTCCTGCCTAGATGTTTCATAGTTAAAGTTAACGATTTTCAAAGGTAAAAATTGGAGTATGCATTTGTGTAAATCAGCAAGAGAGGATGGAAGAAAAATTTTTGTTGGTTGTTATGAAATGTCATAAAACCTGGAAACATAAGCGTACACTCTGACCTGAAAAAACACAAACACATCTGGTGTTCTAGGCCCAAGTCCTAAAGTAGAAGTGTTGTGGATTCAAAACCACATCTGAGTTGGCCCCGAAGATCTGGATCTTTGTCAGTCTGTAGTCAAATGAACGTAATGGGAGGGGAAAAAAACAACCTTGCAATTACCCTTTTTCAGAGTTTGCAGTGGAGAAATTCAACTGAAATTTCGATAAACATGTTACTGTTTAATCGGAGGAGGAAAACGGCAACACAAACACATGGCAGGATTTGGCTGCCATGAAAGGATTAAATGTACTCTCAGAGACTTTTTTTTCTTTATAGAGAGCCATTATTATTGCATACAAAATATTCTGTTAAAAATGCTAAGTTTAATGCACCATACAAAGATAATAAAAGAGGTTGATGACTATAGAGCAGGTTTCTGGGAGGCACTGAGTGATTTAAGGACATGTAATTTAGTGCTCAACTCTGAATTTCCTGGCTTTTGTTCAGTGCTTTATGACCTTGTATTTTTAGAAGCATTTTGTATTTTCTGGTGCTTGGTGGCAGCGGGCTGGGCTTTTCTTGTTTATTTTTGTTTCGTTTTGTTTTTCCTTCTAAGATGGTCACAGCTTTGTGGCCCTCAAGTCTTCCTGCTGTTTTGTTTTGCTTTGACCAACTCCTTTTGCTCATGGAGTAGAATTTAGAGATGGAACCTCTCTGGTCTGTCAGTGCAACTGTAGAAGTGTATTTTCAAGGTTTCTTGGTGCTATCCTTGTTTTTCCTCACTTCTTTTCTTTGCCTTAGTGTTTAAAAAAAAAATCATTACTACAAAGAAATTACAAGTGGCTCAGCATGTTTCTAAAGTACAGGTAACATAGGAAATACTGTGGATACTCTCCCAGAAGTCATAAAGCACATAATAAAGTACCTTTACCCTAGCTCTTGAATAATAGAAAGTAATGAAGGTTGAAGAGTTCCTAGATTAGCCCAGAGGACTCTGAAAAGGAGAGGTACCAATATAACATGTATAAACTTTTCTTTCTCCTAACTGCAGATGGGAGCAAATGGCTTCTTAAGTGGCCCATCTTCCTGGTAATTTAAAGAAGGTGGCTATTAGGACAGCCCCGTGTATGTGTTTGTAGCCTGGCACCTGGAGTTGCTAAACAGGCTAAGCAGTTAATGGTACTGGGGCATTCATACCTGAGAACTGGGGGAAAAAAACACTAAAACGTCTGCTGCCTTTTCTCTCTCCTGGATCCTTCAGCACTGAGAATACAATAACAGTGAAGAAAATGAGGAGGTTCATGAGGAGAATAAGGGAAGATAGAAAATAAGAATGTGCTTAGCACTGCAAAATTTTGTTTTCACAATTCACTTGGAAGTAGAAGTCACAATCAAAAGCATTCAAAGTATCTTCTCATGGAATATTGGCACTTTCAGTGCTTCTGAAGTTATCTAAGTAGTAGTGGAAGAATGATAGATGTTTTTATTAAAAGGAAATCTGAACAGCGCATTGAGCATGGATAAAAGAGCTGTTGTATTCTTGACCAAAATACTCAGGGAAGGGAGAGAAGACAGATCTGTTCAAAGAAGCCAGTAATTAACAGCAATTCTTACTATATTGTGTTTCTGAAGTTGTGCACTTAAGCTTTCCCTGGTGCCTCTCTGGATTTCTTGCTTCTGAAAAAATGGGTGGGGGGAACAATCAGAGCAAAAGCTTTCAAAGTAATTTTTTTTCCTATAACTAGCTTCATAATTTTAATGTGCTGATGTGTTGGGAGCAGTGATATTTTTATTTTATTGGTTTGTGAGAGGGTGGTCCTCTCTGTGTAATTTTGAAGATTTCTTTCATTTTCTTGCATACCAGTGGACAACTTGTATGGAAACATGAGCTGCAGTAGATGTCTCTTTCTACCCATTGCAGCTGCGATGGTTTGTGCAGTGCATTTCTGGACCTGAAGCTTTTTACAAGCATCCTAGAGAGTGTTTAAAAATCAAAACTGCCACAAAACCAGGCACTGATCAAGCAGTGGAGGTTTAAAGAAAGGAGTACAATCTAGCATCAGAATACTAGCTCTTTAAATTTTGTTGGGTGTCAACAAAACCCAAGGGTCAGTGGTCTGTTGTATTATCTCTCAAAATCATAGTGTTACTTAAAAAAGGAAAACATACATGGGGAGGTCATTTAAAGGAAGGTGGCATTGATTGCCATGTTGTTTACCAGAGCAGGCTAATCTCTTTCCACAATGAGCTATTCTGTTGTACTTTTACAAATTCTGAGTCTTGATTAGGAAGTTCTCTCAAAATCTGGATGTGAAATACATATATGTTGGCATCAGTGATACTGTAATATACATTAAAGACTATACCCAAGGGTGGTTTTGGTTTTTAGTTGGGCAGACATTTTTGCGTTGGTGCCAGTTAGCTGTGTAAGCTGATAAAATGCTAACACTGGCCTAGTGACTGTTGTACATGGTATATCTATGTGAGGAAAACATGAAAAACAGTAGCAAAAAAAAAAGTTATGTCACTTCACTTAATTGTAATATTAACAGCTCTGTGCTGGTTCAGCATAAGCATAAGGGTTCAGACAAATGTTTGTTAAATGTAAAGGAGTTACCGCACAAAATATGTAGCTATGAAGGCAAGACATCTTTTGAAGTATTTCTACATATCTAAAATACTTAGAATTAACACATGTATTTCATTGGAAAAAGGGATTTCATAAATGCTATATGTAATATGAATGTTCACTAGACAGACAAGTGCAGTTTCCAGCAGATAATAATCTATGCTATGTCGTATAAGGAGATAAAAATACAGACTCAATGCAGATGTAACCATGAAAGAAATTATATACAGAATTAGGTAAACAGGCTAAAGCATTAGTTCTAAACCCGTGGAAAGTCCTCTAGTAACTTCACTTAAGTTAGTCTTGTGACAGTTGTCCAAAAAAAGCTGAGGAAAGTTACGCAATTTGAGTAAGCTGCTATTGTGTGAACTTTTTCTAATGTATCACAGGCCAGGAAATCTTAGCCAGACATTTATTTACGATGCAGTTGCCTTTGAACTGCCTCTAGTGCCAAACTAAAAAAAAAAATAAAAATGAGAGTTTTATTTTCAGTACAAACAGGTACATCCCAATTTCTGTAACAGAAGAGGATATAACTAAAGGAAATAACTAAACCAGAGGAGGATTCGGTAGTAATAGTTCCATATTGTCACTCACTGATACAAAGATGGTGTCCATTTTTTCTGGCAGAAAACACTTGAAGTACATTCAGTTCAGTATGCTTGTTTTGGACAGATTTGTAGCTCTGGGGTATATTCCTTTTTTTTTAACTGGGGGAAAAGTTGAAGTGGAATCAGTAATTTGTGCATGGGGTTTTGTTTTTGGGTTTTTTTTTGTATGTGTTTTTTCGTTTGTTTTTGGGTTTTCCCCGTTGTCTCAGTGAGACTTTCCTAATGAATTCAACAGGTTAGGCCTTGATCATTTTATTTTTGGCAATGCGAGCAAATTGTTGAACCACCTGTTGGAAATAACTTCAGTTTATGTAAACTTCATTTAAGGATTTAAACCATATAAACATGCTTACTTTTGTCTAGATAGGCACTCCCATAGGGTTCTTTTGGACTACTTGGTGCATATGCATTGCACACTTAAATTTAGGTTCAAAGACGGTATTTTTGAAAGCTGAAATGGCTTCTCCAAGTATGGTTCTATCAGAACTGGGTTTTTTTTTCAAGTAGATGGATTTTAAGATCAATTGCAGTTTAATTTGGCTGAAGGACACTTACTTTCAGTAAAAATCATCAGTGTAAATAACTGCTTAAAAACTAAAGCTTTATTCCTTTATCATGGTCAACTCATGGTTGATAAGCACTTTTAATGAAAGCCGAATTGAAAACAGTTCTGGTAATTTAACTTACCTGAGATCTGGTTTACAGTGTAAAGTTTGAGCTTTGTACACCTATTTTCCCTTCTCTGCCCCAGTGCATCTGTTTGCAGAATTCTCTTTTTAATGCTGAAAATCATCAAATTTTGGTGTTAAACAGTACATACTTTAAAAGCATTCTTTAAAATACTTTTAACTATAGTTTGCAACTATGAAAGAACTATGTTCCCTGTTTTAGGGAACATAGGGTAGCATTCGCATGATCTACTTCAGGTGTTTGGACCCTCCTATTCAGAAAGTTGGAGTTGGGTGTCAAAGTTGCTTCTTACAAGCAGGGAAGTGGAGATTCATGTTACCAGGGAACGTGACAGCAGTATATAATGCCAAGTTAATGGGCCACTCAGCTCAGTGTCCCATCAGTGACAGCAGCCATAAGTGAGTCCCTACAGAAAAATCTAGAAAGGAGGTGTATTTGTGTGTGCCCCTCTGAGTTTCCAGCCATTTTAAGCTGAATGGCATCCTGAGCTGAAGGCAGTTTCTCAGGTAACTTCTCTTCTAGAAGCTTGCCCAGCATCCACTTAAACAGTAGCATCTGTAACATACTTTGGTAAGAAATTTTGCAGTTCAGCTCTGTAAAGAACCTCTTTCTTATTTTAAAGCTGGCTTATAACTAACACCTTGTGACTCTTCATGTAGTCCAGTGTAGCTCAGTAGTATTGAAAGTCTCAAGTAGCATGTTGAGACAACGTTAGAGGTATTTGGGGTATTTGAAAGTAGTTAAGTGCTTGATGCCATTGAATTTGCTGTTAGAAATAATAACTGTATGTAACTACAAATAAAGGCAACATACTCAAGTAGTAAAATGGGATTCATAGAAGATTATATTAAAAGAACAGCAGTTCTAAATTTAGGGTGTCTCCTGGTTTAATGGGATGAAGGTAGTTTTGGACACTGATTTCCCAAAGCATGTTGTTTCACCACATGAGGTGTTTGGCAATACTGGTAAGATATCCTGTTACTTCTGCCCCTGGGTCGACCTCTTATTTGTGGTGTGACAGCTGTGTGTGGCTGTGTTGTGAACTGGATCAGGGAACTGATCTGCTGCTTAAAAAAAAAAATCTGGTAGGTTTCTTCAAGCCCGATCAGGTAATCAATCTGGTTCATGGTTCATCTTTGCAAATAGCTGTCTGGACTGGGGAGGGAGTGGGAGAAGGGGACTTATTTTAGAAGAGGTCCTAAGAATACCTTAAATCAGCATTGTTTCCAAACACTTAGACTGTGATTTCACAAAACAAAGTCTGCTGGGTAATGGATGTACATTTTCAATAATATTTGGCTAGTTCCTACTACTTTAGTCTTCTCTGTGGAAGACTTGCCCAAATAAGGATGCTGACTCAGACTGAAACTACACAGATTGTCAAGTGTATGGAGTAACCAAGGGAACTTATTTGCAGTCTATTTTAAAGTAAAAACCTAAGAACATTTAAAAAGAAAGTATCCTTCCTTTGCCGCACCCCTTCCTCTAACCAGTGCATCATTTAATCAGCGCTATCTGCATTTAAGAGATCTCTTAGGTGATAAATGTTCTGCCCATAAAGGTTTGGGTGTCTTTTAGCTGAAGGATTGCTGCATACTTAAGAATGATAATCTAATTTATAGTAGTTAAATAGTAAGCTACCAGCGCTTGAAAACCCAAGCAAACCTATGGAAGCTTTAAGCTTATGTACTTGGTTATTACCTTAGTTGACGCAGCCTGAGGAAATAACTTAAGTGGTGAACAATAAAACATACATGCTGTCTTGTGTATGGTGGAGTAAATTACTGTTTTTTCCTCATATGAGATGTCTGAAAACAACATGCAGAAGCTTAATATTGTAAAACCTGTGAGGTGATTGAGGGATCTTTATATAAGATGTTTAGTAATAGCATGTTGAAGTGAGCAGTGCATTTGCACCCAGAAAAGTAAGATGGCTAAAGACAGTAATACACTAAGGTGAACTGGTTACATCAGAAAAACTTTGTGGGTTAAACCTCATTTCAATGAGTGAAGAATTTGTGCTGTGTTAACAAAGTTTCAGATGCAGATGTATTTGCAGTGGAGAATTCTCCTTGGCTGACTGTATGCCTTTTGGTAGAGAGATGGTGCTAGCTCTGCAGGCAGATAAGCTGTTTACTGTTTTATCAACATTTTCACTAGATGGCTCTGTCCTTAGAGGTGAAGAAGTGTAGGTCATCTGTGCCTATCTTTCTGGCTGGGTGTGCTGTCATTTTTCTGCAGCATTTTCGTGTGTCACCCGGCTTGCTGTACGTGAGACGTGATTGATCTGCGCCTGAGCAGTAATTCCAGTGTTAATGCCACTGGAAGGAGTGTAGTTACCTTTTTTTGGCATACACAGACAATTGCTGTGCAGGTGCAGTAAGCCTCCCTGTCTGGACTGGAGATGACAGCTGGAGTGCTTGCAGCCAGAATGATTTGCACAGCACATTCCAGGCAGTCATCTCTTCATCATGGCTCAGATCCACCTGGAGTGTGGGCATGGGATCTCCATGAACTATGGCAATTGCATCTGTTTATGGTTACCATCTTACTGAAATACCTCTTGCCAGGATCTAGTATATTTTTTCACCTTGATCCATTTTATTTTTTTTTTTAACTGTATCCTGTGACCCCATGTGTAACTTTTATGCAATAATATGGGATTTTGGTGTGCCTGGGAGACGCTGAGCTTGCTTGAACAGGTTGCTACTAGAACAAGTCATCTGGCCAAGTTGCCTTTGGAACAATGGGCTGTGAAGAGGGTGACATGTTCAGAAGAGTTAGCCTTAGTGGAATGCAAGTGGCTCTTGGGTTTAGGTTGAAAACCCTTAAAGTAGACAAGAGTTGGCATTGGGCGTTCTTCTTGTGTCAGAGCTGATACACAGTGAGCCTTATAAGAAACAGGAGTAGGAGCTGCATTAGCTCAGTTGCAGTCTGTAACACCTCATGCTGTCCTGAAATAACATTCAAAACATGGAAATGTTTTAAATTATGAGTTGTACATTCTATATAGTGATATTTATTCTGAAGGACATTCAGAATTAAAGTATCTTGAATAGTCAGAAACACTGATCATTAGATTAAGCTCTGTTACATCATGTTTCAGTCTATAAAATGAGTAAGCTGTGTGCATTTGAGAAGGCATACATTTCTTTCAAACCTAAGTGGGCTTTTGCCAGTTACATTGCTTACTGTGGTTAAACTTTTTTTCTTGTTTCCCTTCAAATAATTGTAAAACCTTTTAGATGAGTATATCCAGAACTTCTCATAGCATGCTTAGTTGCAGTGCAGGTGCCTACAATGAAAAGTTAATGTTGGAAGAAAATACTCTAGCATAAAAATGAGGTTGATTAGAATACTGTGTATTGTTTGCTCAATTACATAAGCCTTCTATTTTGAATAGTTGGTATATATACCTTTGGATCATCTTCTGCAATTATCTGAAATATTTTTTTGTTGTGTTTTGAATACAATTGTTTTTCAGGTCATGGAAAAACTCCAAAAGATGCTGCTTCTGTTCGAGCTACACATCCTATACCTGCAGCGTGTGGCATATACTATTTTGAAGTTAAAATTGTCAGTAAGGGAAGAGATGGGTAAGCATTGAGTGTATTATTAATTATTACTTGAAATGCTGTCTCACATCTTTTTTTCAGTTGAGAGATGTCTTTTGTATCAAAACTTACTTTCATATTTTACTGCTTTTTATATAGCTTATTTCCGTACTCATGAGAAGTTGTTCTCTGATACTTGATTGTTTTAAGAGAGTTGATTGTGGTATTTATTGTCCAGAAATCAGTGTACACAATAAGTACCGTAACAGCAACTTCTCTTTTTCTCTTGATAGGGAATTTAGGGTTTGAAAGGCCATAGTTTGACCCTGCTTTACCTTTTAAAGGTTGGGTTTTGGCTGTGTGACTTTACAGACTCTAATGTAATTTCAGAAAGTGTGTAGCAGACCATCTGATCGCAGCAGTGCAGTCTTCCCATGGATGTCATTTCAGTTTGAAAATTGAAAGTTATCCTTAAGGCTGCTTGTTGGTGAACAGTCATAAAAATAAATGGGAGTGTTCTGAATAGGTGCCTGAGAATTTGTCATCCTATGGAAAGAGTTAACAAGTGAGTGCAGCTGCTGCTCCCGAGAATCCATGTGAATTATGAATCTTTTGAAAAAATAGCCTTTCAGTACTACTGCTGCTTTGTAGGGGCATTTATGAGTTTGTTTCTAGTTGTGTTCCCAAAATCTCTGGGAAATTCCTTTGCTATGGAAAAACTTATGTCTGTAGTTGCATTTGTCACACTATGAAGACCTGATTATTATTCAATTGAGATAATAGCAAAACATGACTTGAAGCACTAATGTCTGTAAGTTTTAGGAATACCTTTTGTGTTTTATTTTCTTTTGTTTGTTTGTCTTTTTTTTTATTTGTTAAACTTTTTATTTTTTTTATTTCTTAAATTGCCCTGCTGCTGTCAGTTAAGGAGAGGTTCTTACTGTGATTTACTACTGATGCACATATCTCCTCTTGAAATGTATTTCTGCCTGCTTAGTTTGGAAGCTGGATTTTTGAAATGATAGATTTCAAAGTGTCCATGTGTGGGAACGTCATTTTACTTAACTCTTCTAACATGTTACGTTTGACCTGTTTGTGTTGCATTTTAGTGATTTCTAACTTACTAGGCCACTGGGGGCAATCCTACAAAAGTAGAATTTGTTTTTTAAGTGGTTATTTGTGAGATGTACGTAGCTGAGCCTTGTGAAGTTGCCTGCTGAGATTGCTTAAAAAAAATGGAGAGGTGCTTTTTTCAGTTCATGACAACACATACTGCCTTGCCTTGCTTCAGTCTTGTGACCTTTTTTCAGTGGCACTTAATGAAACATTAGGTGCATGATGAGCTGAGATGTTAATTTTTTTCATCATATAAGATAGTATGGATATGGATAGTATGGGGAATACTGTGGATATGGGGAACACTGTGCACAGAGCCAAAGCCAAATCTAGCTTGGCTGATACAGAGCAGGAGGCTGATACAAAAGAGGAGCCTCATTGGATGTAATATGTCTATCTTTAGACCCTTTTTTCAGGTCCAAGAGGTCTTTGTGAATCTCTTAGGGTTCAATGTTACATTGCATTCAAATTACTAAATTAGCCTGTAATTAAAGTAAACTGGGGAATTAAATACAGAGAAATAGGGGTAGGTCTACAGAAACCAGTTTGTGCCTAACAGGGTTTATTAGTTCTTTCTCACTGCCTGTTGTGTTTCACCTGCAGGTGAAATTTTTACCATTTTTACCTTTTTTTGTCTTCTTTACTTTGTATCTGGTAATGGGAACAAAGATCAGGAAGACTAGATCTGTAGAAGACCAGCATGTAACTAATAGGGTTAATTAGTTCAAATACCTTACTGTTGCAAAAGCAGCAGGGCATGAGCATAGCTGTTGAAGCACTACAGCTGTATTTTATAGTACTGCTTAAAATAAACCCTAGACTACCCAAGGCAACTAAGGTATCTATCTGCAAACTGAAGTATAGCGTTCAACCTCCGTAAACATCAGTGAATAATGGTGTTTAATTTGAGTTACCTTTGGTAATAGCCTTTACAGCTTATTTTTTTAGTAGATGCAGCTTAAAGTATTTGGTCCATGTACTATGTTATATGGGCAAGTCTAACAGCATTCTTGCTTGTGTGCTCTACTTTCATGGCTTGCCTCAAAGCATCAAAACCCTTTTCTAAAAACCTTTACAAAAAAAAAATAGTCTAGGAAATCTAGGTTTTTGTGCTACTGTAGTACTTGATGGCACTGCTTCTGGAATGTAGTCCTGTGTGCATGAAAGTTGCTGGGCAATCACAGAGATTATTCTCCTCCTGAAGTAGCACAGCTCTTTTTAGTGTAGGGCATGGATATGACATGGCTTCCTGTATGGCTTCTTGTAGCTCTCTGTGTGCAACAACAGTATTGGTTTTGTCACAGTGATGACCTAGGTCATTTAGTTCTTTACATATTTGAGGGTTAAAAGTTGAGTAGGAATTTGAAAGTGCATAATAACATTAATTTCACAGATATTCATGATGGTCAGCTTCTAGGCATTATGGACACAATAAAGTATGAAAACAGGCTTACTAGGAAGTAAGAAATGGGTGTGGAGGTTGGCGTTGCAGAGCAGATAAAGAATGAAGTTGCTTTTTGATACTGTGGTGGGGAGTGATAGGGCCATGCAGCAACTAATGATTACAAAAAGGGAAGTGAGAAGTAAGGTTAGGAAAAGTAACAAAGTGGAAATATCATTCAAACAAAAACTGTCTTGATATTTGTACAGTGTTTGGCATGAAGAGTCCTGTGATTTTTTTTTTTTTTTTTAATGTGCTGCTACAGTACAGATAAGTGTAATAATTATCTTAAATATTTTTAATCTCTTGTTAAAAGTGCTAACCGGCTGTCATGTTGCTCTGTAAATATTTTCTGTTGTTGTTCTTCAGTTTTCTTCCTAAATTTCATGTCTCCTTTTTCAGTCTGAGGACCTCTTTGTTTACATTCTTCTTTTATACTGTCTTTTGCTTTGTTTCGTTTGGCTTCATGTGGAACATTGTGGACAGTGATGCGAACGATTGGTGGTGGTGACAGTAGACGAGTAGTGGGTGTAAGTATGGGGAACAGTACCAAGGTGATGATTAGAAAGCATGGTAGGAAGGAGAGTATTAACTGCAAGAAATGACGTCTGCATCCCTATTGAAATCACCAGTTAATGTAAACATAAACATATACATACATGTGTCAGTTAACGCAAAGTATTGTTGCAAGTACTGTCAAAAATTCTGATGTAGTTGGGGTAGCTAAACATAGTCTTAGCTTTAAATTAAACTTTTGGAAGCTCTTAACCCAGTCCTCAGTTGTGATTGATCTGTCAGAGAACTGGAATTAACATATGTAGTTTTTGTTCTGTAATTTCCTGATACGGTACTCAAGGGAGTAAGATAGGTATGGCATTGCCTTTTGCATGCAACTCTATGTTTAGTTTCATCTGAATTTCTAGAATAGCAGCTTAATTAAAGCAAACTACATCGTCTGTCTCAGAATGGGAATGAACAAGGGTCTGCCAAGTCATATGGTTCTTGTGATTTGACGATATAAGCCTTAGTCTCTAAATCTGCCATAATACTATACTGCCCCTTTACTTTCCAAGAATTACCACCATGGTGGCCGTTCTCTTTTCCAGTCTTTCTGAAATCTTGATTTCAGTTTTCTCATGCTGCTTTTTACTGAGTTCAGTTTTGCTACTCTTTTACACATTTGGGTCCTCTGGCTCTGTATAAAGAGGTAATGCATCTGCCTACAGCCCCACAGCTAATATTTTATTTCAGATACAAGTTAACATTTCCCTCTTTCACACAGCATGGTACTGTCATAGTTTGTATGAACTATAAGTCCCGTAGCTTCATGTTGCTCCTGTGGGCATTCTTCATTAATGGTTGAAGAGTTGTCTATAGTCTCAGTTGGGAGTCTGTGAGCTTTGCTGTAACCTTAGGTTGCACTCTAGTATTTAACACTAGGTATAAATGTACTGTGGTTCCACTCTCCAAAGGGCTGTCCTAAGGGTGACCACTGTCTGCCTGGCTTTCAGAAGCAACCTACTTTTCATTATTTTATATTATCAACAGCTTATGTGTATATGATTTACTGAATGATCATTCATGTCTACATGAATTTCAGTGTTAGGCTTGTTGGTTTTGTAGTGAATATCTTCATTTCCAGTCAGGTCAATGGTTTTTGAACGTTTGCAGTTCTTAATTCAAACCATAGTTTGAAGACTTGGTGATTTGGCCATGAGAAGAAACGGCTTCTGAACACTCACTGGGTTCATGACTCCTGTCCCAGTTTGCGACTGTGTCAGCTTCATGGTAAACTAGATGGGTAGCTCATTCTTCAAAAGTTTATTTGAAAAGTTAGTTTTCAGCTGGGTTCATTCCCCAGTATGTCTCTTTGTATCGCTTTGTGAATAGCTATGGCAGCAAAAGAGAAGAGAACAGAAATGAGCGTATGGAGAGTGGGAATGCTACTTCTGGTCAGAGTACCAGATTATGCCCCCTTAATTTTAGTTTAAATACAGCCTTTTGGTTTTCTTAAATCTCTCACCAGGAGAGACCTTTTGTCTTGTTTTTTTTCCCCGGAAAAATTAACTTTTTGAGGAAGTGCCTGTAACCTCATTGTCTTGAATTTCTGCCCATTCTTTAGCTTAATCATTGATTTATCAGCACAGTTACTAGCAATGGGCAAATGATAGTAATGCCGTGTACATCTAGACAGTCTTTAGTGCTTTCACAACAGTCGAGGAAGATGTATTGTTAAAATACAAAATCCTCTAAGCAGATGTGCTTCTTTTTTTCAATGAAGAATGAAAACAAGAATTGGAAATTGTAAGCAATCTAGAAGAAAAAATGAAAACTAGGTGTACAAAAGTTTTAGTCTTTTAGCAGATAGCGCTCAGCTTACACTTCTGTAAGCATGGTTGTTTAGTCTGTGGTGTGATTGCACCGATTCAGATCTTCATGGGTATACTTCATATTGCATGTACAAGTTCTACTAAATGTTCTGCACTAAAATAAAATGTTACTATAGAAATTCACATAAAGTAATCAGTATGCTTTTTGATAAAGCAGTGTTAATAAGGCTTTAGATTATGGCTAGATTGTAGCTGTTTTTTAACACTGGCCATACAGTCATCTTTGTTTTGGCAGTATCTTGTAGTACATGTTGTGTATGTTAAGAAGTGAGTGAAGAAAGAAAGAAGGAAGAATTATCCAAAACAAAAATACGGTGAGAATTAAGTTTGAGTTTTCATTATATCCATGCCTATGGTTTAGCCTGAGGTGTTTCAGTGTTGTTTGAGTGATGTTTGTGAAATACAAATGCTTTGTTGTCTTTTAGAGCAAGTATGTGTAACTGTTTAAACAGAAACCATACTTTAATTACAGATTGCTTCTGCTGCAGTAAGTTGGCCTTTTCTTTAGCATCCAGTATACACATTTTCTTGTTCACAACAAAAGCATAAAACAATAAAATAAAATACAGCTGCTGTTTTGATTGTATTTTTGTACGCTACTAATATAATGTAAAAATTTTGTGCAGTCTTAAGACCTGTTTTTATAGTTTTTATATGTCTTCACATCGTATCATTGATATGTCCTTATAATCACAGGCATTTGTTACAACATGCAAACTTCATTCAGTCTGTGTTAACATATAAGTATGTCTTGCGGCATTATAAGCAGAGTACTTGTGTATAGAGTAGAATCTGATGAAGCCTGAAGTAGCTTTCTTGCATTAGTGTCTTCATTTGAATTGCAGCAGCTGCAAGAAGAGATTGGATCATGAATCAGCAAGTGTGTCTTTTCTTAAACTGTAGCAGTAATTCATTTTTTTACCTGAGTATACAAAAGCAGACACTTGACAGAAATGAGCAGCAGCTGAATGTGTTAGAGGATTATTTGAGGTTTGTGTTTAACTGGTCAGAAATACATGGAACTGGAACAAGACAGTTTTATTTCTTCGTTGATGTTTTCTAGAACTGAAGATTTTTAATGTAAAAAGAAAGTTGAGAGAATGTGTTTCATTTCTCAGTCCCTGCTTCTTGCAGAATGTGAAGTTATTTCTTTCTCATGAGGTTCATTCACATAAAAATAGTGTATAGATGATAATCTTACTGCAGCCTGGACTTAAATTATTGTCTCTGCAGTTATTATTTTCTGACAGTGTGATTCCCAAAAAGTGCTTATGGAGAAGTCTCACAAGGTGAAATTATGCAATCTCAGAAAGTGAGGGATGTCAGGGAATGAGAATCATTGTAGGAACATTATAGGAATCACAAGCAAAACATTACAGGAGTAACGGTTTTGAGCACTGTGCAAGATGACTGCCTGATTTTTTTATTTTTTTTTTTTTTCCCCTCCTCTCTATGTAGAACTGGAATAATCTGAAACCTGGGTTTATCGTGTTCAAAATACTGTTTCCTTGGAAACATTCCATAAAATTAAACTTGTTTTCAGTTTGAAATGAAAGATTCAAACTGTCTGTGGCATATTTTGAAACATTTAAATAGAGATAAATTTACCAGCTCATTTCTTATTATGATTGTGCAGACAATAAGGATCTTGGATTAGCATATTTCTACAAAATTTTAATGTGGAGTAACTATATTAAAAATGAAATTTGGATACCTTTTTAGAATACTGTGTTTCTGACCTTATAGAGTCAGTGAAGACAGTGTAAGAGAATTATTCAGACTTTCTACATCCTTGCAAGTCAGTTGTGCAAGCCATTTAGAAAATCATTTAGTCTCAAAATTCCTACAGATGTTGCAGTCTTTTCTACTTGTACGCTTTTCTAAGATACAAATGTGATAGTAAAACTGCACCTGTTGTATAGCCTACATTTTTTTAATTTCAGCATTAATTCTGCTTTTCTTAGTAGTGATTTGAAACATTACGATGTTTTCAGTGGCCTTATTTATGGGTGTAAACGTGTTGGTGCTTGGACTTAGGCTTCTTACAGATATTACAGTAACTTAGGTTTTAACACCGTATGGTTGAAGTTGTTTTCTTTAAATGGGTAGCATGTGGGTGATAAGATACCAGGTTGACTATTTACTTTCTTCATCATCATCATCAAAAGAGCTTGAATTTTGATACAGCAGTTCTTCAGGTTCTACTGTCGTTTGTAGAACATGTAGGCACAGTGAGAGTCAGAAGGAATTTGACCCTTTGCAGATAGGTTGCTAATGAAATCTTTATAGTAGGGAGGCTATTACCTTTTTTTCTTTTTTCATTGCTTAAAAGATATGTTAACTCGTTTTACTTGTCTTTACAAATACCATATAGAATATTTGTTGGAGGTTTTTTTTTTTTTTTAATTTGTTGGGTTTTTTTCCTTTTAACTCCATAAATGGTTATTTAGCACTTAATTTTATCTTTAACCACTAGTAAGCTTTATGAGGCACCTGGGGTTTGGTATAGGTTTTGAGATTCTTTATTACTCTCTATGGAATGGGTGGGATAGGATATAATTAACCTGAATTCAGATTATTATCAACCTCCATATTGAAGGATCTTCCACAGACTTTCAGTGCAGTAGCTAAAGATCTAATGGAACAGTTTCAAATAGAAGGCAGAATTGTGTATCTTTTATGAACTGCTGGGGTATTTTTCCTTATGTTTTAGTGGTTTAGTTTTGTGTCATCTCTTACTGCTACTTTTTCCTTTTATTTGGTTCTGTTTGGGTTTGTTTTTCTCACGCTTAGTCTGTTCAGACATCCAAATAGACACTTTAGCTTCAGCTGCTTTTTATACATTTCGCTGCCTAGGCTTTTGTGTCTGTGTTACTGGGGAAAAAATTAAGTATCACAGTGCCTGTATTTTTGACACTGACATTTCTTTTGCTTTGTGGCAATAAGTGTTCATCTTCAGCAATTTTTAAACTCTGTAGTTTCATAGTATACCTAAAAATTTCTATATGACTTGAGGTCGTGAAACGTAAGCTAGAAGATGCACTGACACACTAAAATGGTGATCTATATCTTTAATGAACTGGAATAAGAATAAATACAATTTGAAATGAATAATCAAGAATATATTTATATTGGTTTTCAGCCACAGTCTCTTCAGTCTCTCATAGGTTGATTTCATGGATTCCATTGGTGGTTTTACATGTTGTTTTTAATTCTCTGAGTTCCTGTAGGACTTGGGCACTTTAATAAATTGATGAGTAGCAACTGGTGGGACCAAAATGCTCAGAGAGATGGGCTTCTTAATAAAAAGGGTACCGAGCCACTTCCTTCCATCTGCCTAAATAGGTGATCCTCCTACCACAGCATCCAGGCGTGTTTATGGGTGGGGAGCTGAGATGCAGTCACTGTCTACAGGTACAGAAGGAAGTGATGGGGGAGGCAACATCAGAACCACACCATTATTCACCCTCTGTGGTCTTTGAAACCACACTGTGTCATTCCAGTTTAGGAAGGTGCAGCACCAGGAGCGTGCTGCTTCCTAGTGTTGACACCTCTCTTTCCCCAGGGCTGCTGTTCCAGCATGGCATAGTCTGAGTGGACCTGTTCTTCCTGCCTGTCTCTACCTCCTAGACCAAACCCATTCACATGACAGGACAGCAGGAAGCACATCATGAACTGACAGAATAGTGTGGGCCTGCATGGCACCTAGTTACTAGCATGAATGCTTTTTTTATCATGGACTAAAGGAGGAAAAGTTAAATGCGTGGCTCTGACACTGCTCAGATTCCTAGACACATGATACATGAACTTTAAGGAAGCAAACAGAAGGACAGTTTATGTAATTCCTCCCACTGAAGCAAGTCTTTTGGCAGGCAGTGACTCTGGACCTAAATGTGGGTTAAGCTTCTTTAAAAACCAAATAAAAAAGTATTTTTAAGCCTGTTGAGCTTACAGGTGCCAGGAAAAGGGAAAGAAACCCCAAACCCTTAAATGTAGTGGTTTGGCATAAATACAACTGCTGTTATGAATTTTAGAGCATCTAAAGTCTGTAATAGTACTGTTTCCCCCCTCAATTTCTAGCATACTATACCTAGTTGAACATGAGATTTGCTATCCCTCAGCTATAACAAACAATAAATTAGCTTAACTGGTGAGCCTTTAATTTCACTCCCAAACCATAATTTGTAGGCATTCCTTTTTCCTTTTGAAAGATGTTTGTAGTAAATGTGTTAATTATTTGAAATGTTTTAATCTAATTTTACTTGAGTTTCTATGAAGTCCAAGTCTCCTTGTTCCCAGCTGTATTAAATACAGTGGGTCTGTGTTTACAGTTGTTACTGAGTGAAAGAGGAGGCTCAGAAGATACGATATCTGGGAGAGAAAAAACAAGTGCTACCAAAATGTTACCTAAATGATGATTTTCTACCTAGCATTTTACATTTTTTGTATAACCTTAATCTTGTTTCTATAAGAATATTGAAATGAAATAATTATCTGTTTGGGATAAAGGTGGTTTCTTTATATGACTGCCATTGGAAGGCTCTTTGCAGTTTTTGGAGTTCAACTTACCTGAATTATTTTAGAAAATTACTTTCTTTAATAAATTATCCTTAACAGGAGACTTTCTGTCTTTACATGAAAATTCTTCATGCATTAAACTTCAGACAATGCTAAGAACAATTCTGCCATTCTTATTTAAGACAAAATCAAGGATTGTCCACTTGTTGATTTCATTTTATAATTGTTCTGTTGAATCTGCTGCTGCAGTGGTGGCTTAGTAATGTAATTAGCGAAGCAGCAAAGACTAATCCTTTTGTTTGTTGCCCTTTGCTTCAGCTCTTCAGTATCTCTAAATGAGATACTTTATATTATCAGATATGTATAGTATCTGCTATATGGTTCCAAGGTTCCATTTCATGCTGGTATGTTGAAGGGAAAGGAAGATGGTATCATTCATTAGGAATTACCAGAGGAGGGCTTTGTAAATATCAAACACAGAAGCAGGTATGGTAATTGTTGGAAGTGATCAATAGAGCAGAAAGCCCAGTGCACAATTAAGCATATGGCTTCTGAGATTTGCTGCTCAGTTTCATTCTATGTGAAATGTGTTTAAAATAGCAGATTAACCTGTACTTCCTCAAAGAATAGTTGCTTTAAAATTGCATTATATGAGATGGGAATACAAAGGTTCTATTTCTTCAGCTGTTTTCCAGCTGGCATGAGTGATTAATTTTTTATATATATACAGTTTATTATTTAATGACAGATTTATGTTAACTATTCTGAGCTAGTGTCAGTAATTTTAATGTTTTGATACACTAGGAAATGTTAGGTTTAGGTGATTTTTAGATGTTTTCTTTAGTCTCATGGGGGGCTGGTTTAATTTATGCAGGAGGGGTTGGTGAAAACCTTAAAGCATTATGCTGTTTCTCTTTTTGAGTTCTTGCCATCCTGATCATGAAATTACTTTTGTTTATGGAACAGAAGCAAAATTGTTTCTACGAACTTCAAATAGCGTGATTTTTGGGGTGGGGAGATGATTTTTTTTTTTTTTTTTTTTTTTAACCTTTCCAGTACTTGCTGTCAAATTGATAACAACTATGCTGGATATGACTTTACTAAAACTACCTTTTGTAAGGCTGGCTTTTGGACTTTATTGACCTAGCTGTAGCTTGTTTAGATTTAAGATTATGGGTAAGTACAGTAAAATACTGTCCCTTGTTAGTTTGTCAGCAGCTTCCCAACGGTTAAGTAACATTGATGGTAAGTGTCTCAAGGTGGCATTCTGCTCTGTGATCCATGCCTTTAATGGTTTAGTGTGATCTTTTTGTGAGTGCTATGCTGAGGGTGCGTTTTGGTGCAGAAATAATGCAGTTTTGCATGTATTTTGTAAAACTACTCATTTCAGATTATATGCAAAACATGATTAGGTATGATGAAATTATATGTGTATAGCTTTATCATCCCTACTTTCAAAATAAGGCATGGGCTTTGATGTTTTTGTTCATACTTCATGGCTAATATCAGTATTCTCCATTGATAACCCAGGATGCCTAAAAGAGAAGGAAGTTCATTGCTTCCTGCAAGGACAGAATCTGTCTGTGTCAAACCATATATACTATGAATTACTTTTCACTTTCCTTGCTGTTATGCCACTTAGCATATTAAATGACCCCTCAGCAGCTTTATTGGTATATAACTAATCAGCACAGTGTTTCTTAGCAATACCCCCATATATATATGTAGTTTTGTAAGAAAGAGATAAATTTCTTTTGTTCTTTCATTTTTACAGCTACATGGGAATTGGGCTGTCAGCACAGGGTGTGAACATGAACAGACTACCAGGTATGTTCCAGTTTTCATTACATAAGTTACTTAAGTTGGTTAATTGTGGTTCTTCTTTTAAATATGCTTGACTTTGATAGGAAGGTTCTGGTAAGCAACAGTGTACCATAACATCTCTGTGTTGTATCTGTCATCTGAATTATGTACAGCTTGCAGCTAAAATAAAGTTTAGCTTTTACTGTATGTTTGCTCCTGTACTATTTTCCACAATTCTGTGTTAATTTATAACATTATATAATATATATTTATAACATTATGCAGATACTTTTTAGCAGACAAATTTTAAACTGACTTGCACGGTCAATGAAGCTGTCTTGCTAACAGTTGTCTGCAGTATCTCTGTATAGTATTTAGAGAAGTTGTGTGTGTGTGTATATGCTGGTTTTTTTCAGTCGATCTTTAAATATGTAAGACAACCAACCAACCCCCAACCTAAATAAACAAAAAAAACAAACAAAGCACCAACTGATTTTTTTTTTTAAAATTGTTACTATTAGCCAAGTATAAAATCATGTTAAATTGACCTCAAGGTATCTGTATTCTCTTTGTTATGCATTGTTACTTTCTCACCCAAATTTTCTGATAAAGATCCTTATGATGACAGTAGATCTCAGTTACACTGTGAGCCCAGTTAAGGGGGGATGAATTTCTAGTTTGCGACATTAAGTTATTTTGAGTATGATTTAGGATGCATTGCAAATAATTACCAGAGATACTGCTAATCAATGTGACTGCAGCAATTTGGGGTACTTAATTTACTGAGAGATGCTTACTGTGGTGCCAGCTGAAGCTACTGATCATACAGATTAAGGGCCTAAATATGGAAAAGACTTCCAAATTAACTTGTTAGGCAGAAGCTTGATAGAAGAATTAACCTGCAACCTTTTAATCTTTAAAAATGAGTTGTCAGTATAACTTCTTATAATCAGAATGTGTGTATATATGTTTATGAAATTTGGCAATTTGTGTTACAGATCATACTTTATATTATTTTGAATAGGCATTTAATAGACCTGTTAGGAAGATTATGTGGTACCTGAAAGTTTACTCCTTTTCTATGTGTTTTTGTTTAGTATTAAATTGCAGAGAGTGTGGGCAGGTATTTTCAAATGAGCTCAGACTAAAATTGCTTGTTGTGAATTTCTCTGAGTAGTGTAACAATATGAAGCTTCTTAACTGGTTCTGCAGCTTTGTCACCTGCAAAATTACCACCATATTTGCATACATAATGATTTGCTTGCTGGTTGTGACTTTAACCTGTATTGATAATTTTTTTTTCCTTCTTTTAATTTTCAGGGCAGCAAAGCTAGTGACACTACAGTCTGGAGATTCTGCTATTACGCAGAGACTGCTTGCTGCTGAATAGTCATTGAGAATGATCAGGAGTAGAAATGTGTTCCCCAGAGATGCATGTTTGGGTTTTAGCCAGGAAAAATTTGATTATGACATATGGTAGCAATAGTTCTGCAAGATGAAAGGGAGAACAGGAGAATCTTCACTGCTTTACTGGGACATGTCAGATCTGCATATAGCTTTTCAAATTTCCACGTTGTAGCTGATTATATTTTTGATGTTGCCAATTTTGTGAAAGAGAAAAATGTGTAATCTTAATTTGCATTACTTGTTACCTACTACAAATGGAATTACCTTTTCAGCCATTTTGATAGAAGTTGTCATTTTTTTAAAAATGAAATAGATTTTTTAGGTAAGAAATCTTAGAAAGCAGAAAGCTGAGCATAGTAATTAACTGTATTAACATAGTCTTTCCATTATTTCATAATAAAGGAAATGAATAAATTGCAAATGCTTTGTTCTCTAGGTTGGGATAAACATTCATATGGTTACCATGGAGATGATGGACATTCATTCTGTTCCTCTGGAACTGGACAACCCTATGGCCCAACTTTTACTACGGGTGATGTCATTGGTTGTTGTGTCAACCTTATCAATAATACCTGCTTCTACACAAAGAATGGACACAGCTTGGGTATGGAGAAACATTACCATTAATGATAACACTGTGTCTGTAAGTCTTGTAAATCTGAGACTCTGTTCATGTCAGGAGCAAAGTGTTTGAATAGTTCTTTTGATAGTCTTACATGATTTAAGTAAATAATTGGGAAGAATAACTTCTTATGTGCCACTTGCAGTAACATTCCTTGTGAATTTGAAAGGATTTGTCATAATACCTCATTCTATAGGGCCTGTATTTGTGCACTCCATTACTAAATCCTCAAATAATACTTGATGCTTATAAGGTAATAGATAATAAGAGAACTGGAGAAATGGAGAATAGATATAGTTAAAATTCATTGCTGCTGTATGAAGGACACTTAGCCTTCACTAAAACCTTACCTTGTATGGGTATTATTTTGAGCATATGTTGGAGAACAGTGTCTTTTGGATTCTCAGTCTGGAGTCAGACATAGTTGGGCTAAAGCCATGAATTATGCAAGTTGTGCTAAAATTAAGTCTGTTAAATTCTTGTGGCAAATTTTAGTATTATGCAAGACTGAAAGAGAATTTTTGAGTTTGAAGACAGAAGGAAGGGGTAGAGTTAAGATTTTTTGATGCAGTGTATATATAATAATTCCATTACTTAGTGCAGTTTAGTGAGCAAAGATACAGAGTGTAAAGAAGGAAGGGGAAAAATAGCTACTAGGCCCTGAGCAAACAGATTTAACTTCGGAGTTTTCCTGCCTGTGCTCAGAGCAGGACTTAGGTGTCTCCAAAGGGCAATTCCAAGTAATTACTTCTGTGATTCTATCATAATTTAATGTTTCTTCTAAATTGAACGAGTGTATATACCTGCACTTAATACACTGACAGCTATGGCAGTGATACACTTTAACCATGCACTGTGTAGTAGTGTCTTTTGGCCCTGTTTCAGGGTGTATGTTGAAATGGAAGACAATAGGTTCATGTTGTGTTTACCCTAACTTTAACTGGATTAAAGCTGAGCTCCCGTTTTGGAGCTAATAGCAGTGTGCCTGCAGGTAGGTTGGATCAGATCATTGGTCAACTAAAGAGACACTGGTTTTCTGACTACAGTTCTGGTCATATGCATGGAAGAGTAAAGAAGCGAGGAGCAGAAACCTTCTCTTTTAGTGGAAGTCTTAGACTGAATTAGGCCAAATATGAAAAAAACACTCCAAGTGATTAAAATCTCTTTTTAGAGGAGAACAGAATGGTGTAGTTGAGGAGAGGCTAGTAAGATGTCATCTGTCATAGGCAGAGTTTGACAAACACTTTATGGATGTCTGAAGGAAACCTGACAGCTGTTCTGCTGTGATGGGCTTTCTAGCTTGAATTCCTGGCAGAGGAGAATGGATTCTTAAGGGGAAAAAGAAATTGTTTAGGTGAAAAAATAGAATTTATGGCTGTCTCACCGAGTTGTTTCTGCTATTTGTCCAGAATTCTTATATTTGACTTGGAGGACATTTATGTTTCTTCTCTGGGCCACAGATGCAGTCTTACAGTATTGGAAATCTCTGGCTCAGCTTGAGATTTGACGCTACAAAAAGGGCTAAGCAATTATTTATGCAAGTGTGAAAATCTGGGTTCAAAAAAATCCTCCACCACCACCAAAAAACCCTACAAACCTGGAAACTAAACACACACACCCCCAAAAACCCTAATACCTAGATGTCACTCAGTCATCAATTAATATTTATATGTCTTGCCTACTGCCATGGTTACTTTGGAAAAGGGTGAGTTGGATGTCAAAATGTGTCTAACAGGAAGTTTATAAAAAGGGTGTGAACAGGTAATGAGTGACATGTTGGCTTTGAGATGTGATGGGAGGAAATGGATTTGCTCTATATTCTTTTGTATCAAAGACGTGAGTAAGGAATCCAGATGCTCTTGATGTTTGCAATCTTGGTGAAGAATGGAGATGGAAAGAAGAGGTGGAATTTAGGACAAAAGGTTAAAAACTTTGTTTTAATCTTAAATTTGAAAAGGCAATGATACAAAATAAATAAGAGTTTGAAGGGATAAGTGGATTTCGGTCATTACACACTTGTGAAAAAATAAAAGAAATACTTGCAACAGTAAATGAAATTATGAAATACTATTATCATTTTTCTGCCAGAAAGAGATTTCCTTATACTTACTTTTTAACTGAAAGCTCCCCCACTTCCCCCTCTAAAAGTGCGTGAAGTTCCTGAACTGCATAGAGGTCGGATTTTTCTCTAATCCTGAAACAGTAAAATCACTGCCTTGGTTTTAGGAGTAGATGAATGCTCGTAATAACACAACAAGATAGTAAACTACTCTGAAAACCAAAATGCCATGGCGTGGATTAGAATGAAACATTTACCATACTGGTTTGGAGTATTACATGCTACTCATGTAAATATCATATGTACTTGTAAAGAAAAGTAATAGCAAACAAGAAAAGACACCATTAAATCTTGCTGTTGCAGCATCGAGACATGCAAGTGAAGAAATATCTTTAGATATTCTTACTGTGCGTCTATTCTGTAGCCAGAATTTTCATACTTTCTAATCTGTGTATCTGCATGATGTTTGGTAAATGTCCTATGTTGAAAAATTGAAGGCAAATTTTAGTACTTTTGAATGGCAGCTACTTTTTGCCAGTTTTGCTCTTGATTACTCAAGCATGCCAGTTGTGCCTAAGCATCACTGATGTCACTATCCTTAACTACTTATTTCTGAGATGGTTTGGGTGAGTTTTCTGAACATGTAATGATACACTTAAGAAAATCAGGCAAGAGTCCAGATATATGAAAATTAATCTTAATTTTCTCTTCATTACAGGCATCGCTTTCACAGATCTACCGGTAAGAGAAGTGCATTTTCAAACAGCTTTCCTTCGTATTATAAACAGATGTTTCAGTTGTAACTTGTGTTTACCTTCTGATTCTTGGAAGTACAGTGATAATCATCTTAATCAATTTAATATCATAAATTTTTCCTCACCATTTAAGTGGTGATTTGTTAATCAGAGTAAAAATTTTTCTGTTTTTAAACTGATTTTCACAGGGGTTTTTCTTTTCAAGTTTTGACAGGCACTTCTAATGGAAGTGTAGCAGGAAATAATGCATACAAGTAGTTGTTACATACTTTGTTTGATATATACAGGCCTTACATACAAAGTGGAAGATATATTAAACACCGGCACGGTGCATGTGTGTGTTCAGCTGTGTATCATACACAGAAAGGTTGGCTACTTAACACATGGTGACTGTAACTCATCCTTGATACCCAGTTTTCAAAATCTTCCTCTATACTGTTCACTCCATGAGGTCAAACATGTCAAAGTTTTGGTTTGTTACTTTTTAAAGCAAGCTTGGGGATACCTGGAGTTGTCTAGCTTTTCAGTCAATTAAATTGTGATTTCCTTGAAGTTGTTAGAGATGTGTTCTACATGCCACTGCATGATGCTGCACTTCTGACTGGTTGTTGTTGGATTATTTTTTTTCCATCCACTTAATTTCTCATTTAATCTGGTTAGGGTGAAGTGTGTGATCCATTTCCATCTGGGCCAGTGCCTCCTATTTGCTATGGCCTTAAGAGTCAAGGACAAATATTAAGGAAAAATTAAGTCAGTAACTCAGGGCACCTCCCAGCTCCACCACAGGATTGGGTGCTTTGTGTAAGAAGCTACTGCTGCTGTCGTGGACCTGTGGGATACCAGCAGGGCTCCTTGATAGCACGTGGTACCAGCACAGGAAAACTGACACCGTAATCTGAAGTTTGAACCTAGACTCCTCCTCATTAGAATCAGTTGTTTTAATCTCATTAAAAGATTTGAGACTTGTGCTTTGTTGATTAATGTGGACTAGGTAACACTGTGAGCAAGGTTTATTAAAAAAGGGGTGGCGGGGAAGTGGCAGGATTTGGTTTGGGCATGGTTTTAACAACCAGACTCTCTTTAATTTCACTGAGCTTCAGTGTTCCTACTGATCTGCATTGTTGGTAGCTTGTTTATTGATAGCTTTAATTTATGTAGCATATAGTTCTGTAGATCAGCATACTATTATACCATACCATTGTTGATTGTGGTGTAAATATGACATAGGTATAGTTATAAATAAAAACCAGCAACAAACACCACCCACCCAAAACCCCAGCTGATTGCATTGCCATTGCTGAGGTGCTTAGTTGCATTTAAGAAAGTTGCTTGAATCCCAGCGGACAGATTTTACTTTTCTCGTATTTGGCATATTTCAGATTTGCATGGAGACCTAATCTCTGAGCAAAAATTAAAGTGAGACAACAATAAATGCTTTAAAGTCTTTTTGTAGATACAAGTCCAGGAATTCACGAGAACTTCAATGCACTGTCACAGTTCTTTTTAGGCGCTACACTTGGACTTTGAGGCTAATGAGTTCTCTGTCCTGTCAGTTCTTACCACTAAAATTCTGCGATGTTTTAAGTATTTCACCCCAAAAGGAAAATGGCCCACTTTGTAAGTTTAATTTTTGTTCTCTTTTTAAAAGAAAAAGCCTGGTCTTTAAAAATAATTTAAAAATTGGTGTTGAGTATCTTGTAAAATTGAAACCAGAAGTTGTAAACTTCAGCACAGTTTAAAAAGTTAATTTCCTGACTAGAAAGAGAATGATCAGTAAGGCTCTCGTATTTCAAAACAAAACAAAAGAAATTATGACTACTGGGAATAAAATTAGTCATTGTATTGCTGGATTGGTAGAAGTTGCTTTAACTGCTGGATGAATGATCCAGAGGTATTTGCTGCATCACACTACTGGTAGCAGTGGGGATAGTATTACAGGGATGAAAAAAAACCCCGAAAAGTGGGGCATTTAGAATAAGAGGAAAAAACTAATTACAAAATTTCTTGCAGCCAAACTTGTACCCTACAGTAGGGCTTCAGACACCAGGAGAGGTTGTGGATGCTAATTTTGGACAGCACCCATTTGTATTTGATATTGAAGACTACATGCGAGAATGGAGAACCAAAATTCAAGCGCAGATTGACAGATTTCCAATAGGAGATCGAGAAGGAGAATGGCAAACAATGATTCAGAAGTAAGGCTTTGAATATTGTTAATTTTTTTTTAAAAAAAGTTATTAATTGCATGATTCCAGAAATCTTTAAAGCATTGTATTCATTGTGCAAAAAAAGTACAAATTGTGTTAAAACCTAGTAAAAATGGTTTTGTTAACAGGTTGATAAACATTTATAAATTTGAGCATGAATAGATGTTTGGGGAAGAGTTCTCTGCATCATTAATAATTAAGAGCTCATAAAGATGAGTGTAAGCCTTCCATTCTGATCTGCCCTATCCCGTGTGCAGTGGGGAGTTAAAAAAATTGACATGATTTTAATGGCAGTTTTAATACATTGGGCTCTGGAAATTTCCCTTTGTGTTCTCAGCCTTTGGCATGCTAGGTTAAGTTGTGGCGCATTAGTGTCTCACTTGGAAATATGGTGGTGTGCCTTTGCATTTCTTATTTCTTCAATGAAAACAAGTAATTAGTGTGCAGATATTTAACTTCAGTGTATGTCATGAGAAAAAAAAGACACCTAATTAGCAGGTACTATTTTAATTGAGTCTGCTTTTGAGTGATGAATCATTTTAATTAAAAAATCATAATCAAATGATACATTGATTTTTTTTTTTTTTTTGTTTGTTTGTTTTAAAATGGTTTTTCTGTGCAGTGATTGAAGAAGGTGCTGGCCCTTCACTGAATTACTTTTGTGTGACTTGTACGGAAGTTTCTGTATTTCAAGTAGAATTATTTATTCAGTCACTTTTTTTTTTCAGAAAAAAAGGTTTTTACATTCAAGCAGCTCTTGATCTCTGTACTTGTATGTAATGTGTGTTTCTGGGTTTTGTTTTTGTTTTTAGAATGGTATCATCTTACTTAGTTCACCATGGATACTGTGCAACAGCAGAGGCATTCGCCAGATCCACAGACCAGACTGTGCTAGAAGAATTAGCTTCCATTAAAAATAGACAAAGTAAGGCTGGAAAGCATGTTGCATCCTTTTTCACCTCCCTTAAACAAATATTACCTAAAGCTGTCTCTTAAGCATCACTGTAGAATTTCCTTTCAGCACTACTACACAGTACAGTTTTTTGCTCTAGTGTAAAGTTACACACATAGGAACATCTGGTTAAGAACAACTTCCACACTAACGCTTTGGAACTTGTTTGATGTAATAGAATGTGATAAATTACCTGTTGTCTTTCTCTTGAATGGAAAACTGTGATCTGTCTTAAACAAATGTGTGTAATGTCTCTAAACGAGTGTTTGTGAGAACTAATGGTCAGTCACAAGCAGGAATATAAAACAGTCTTGACAAACAGATTTTTATCTTAACTGAAAAGGGGTAGAGTTTAGAGAATGCTTTGTAAGTTAAATCAGATTTGAGTTTTCCTGCTTACAGATGTGAGGGGGAAGAGGACAAAGAGTACTAACAGCAATTCAGTTCTAACTTGCTGTGGCAGTGTTGTTTGGCAGCCTGATGAAACACTGCCTCCCCTGTTTGTTGAAATCCCTGCTGTACAACACAAGCATTTGTGTGACTGCATGACATACCACATGGTTAAACTGCTCTGGTTGAAAAATAACCCATTGCTTGGGCTGTTTTTCATTCTGGATCAGTTTCTCTGTTGGTGGATAGAGCTGTGAGGCTGTTTGCAAGTTGTGCTAAGTTACAGCAATACAGCATCAACATTAGTTGACTGGTATGGAAAGGTTTAGTCAACTGCAACCTGACTGGAAGTGCGTGTTGTAGGTGATTTTGTTTTTCTTACTCAAAATTGAACCTGTGGGAGTGGGACAAAGTTTGGATATTCTTGGGTGATGATAGTTTGGACTGTGTTTATTCATAAAAGCATGAAAATGAGAAATAGCAGAAGAGTGTCTGCAGTCTTAACCTAATCTAAGTGTGCAGTCTGAGTACCAAGCAGATGTATGCTGGCAAAAAATTAAAATACTGAGTGCTCACCTATATGCAGGTGGAGTGCAGTTCTTAAGTTCTCCTATCAAACATTTTGAGGAAGCATGATCTTTCTTTACACTTTTATTTTTTTTCTAAGAGGAAAAAACCTTGTTGATTGATGGTTGCAGTGTCTTTTAATTGTTATTTTACATGTATTAATCCATAGCTGTCCATTTAACTGATGTTGGTTTTGGTGAGCAGAGGTTCAGAAATTGGTTTTGGCAGGATGAATGGAGAACCCATTGAAACAACATAACAGCTGTATCCAAGTTTACTAGAAAAAAATCCTAATCTCTTATTTGTTTTTTGGTGAACAGGAATTCAGAAATTGGTTTTAGCAGGAAGAATGGGAGAAGCCATTGAAACAACACAACAGTTGTATCCAAGTTTACTAGAAAGAAATCCTAATCTCTTATTTGCATTAAAGTGAGTCTTCAAATTATACAGATGTGTGTTTATAGATGGCACAGTACCTTCTGAGACAAGACAGTTACTCATTTAAAGCTTTCACAGAAATTAAACAAAGTTAAGCAGCATTATTTAGAAAATGTGTATAGTTCACTTTTTTATGCTATATTATTTGCTACATGTTTAGGTTTTGTCATCAAGGTCCTGTTTTGCAGCATAATTCACATCTCACTGTAGACTTGTTTTCTAGAACTAAACTTTGTAATTTTTAAAATCAATTTTAATCAGTTTGGGTGTCATGTAAAACTTAAACTGCAAACTGATACAGTGCCATATTGAAGAAGGTTAGGAGTCCTGCTGGCATAAGTTCATCTGTTCCTCCAAATGGGTAACTGACTTTAAAGACCAGTTTAAATGAGCTGTTTCACTCCATGTCACTTTCCTAGAAACCACTGGCTAATACTGTCGAAATTCCATAATCCCAAAGAGTTCTCTTGGCTTCCCAGGTACACAATAGTCACCTTCATTCTGGCATTTTTACTTGCCAGCTGCGCTGATCCTCCAGAATTTTGTATCACTTTGGTAGTGTTAAAGATTCCAGAAAAAAAACCTCTTATCTCTTATAAGAACAAAGCACTTCAATTTCAATATTAAGTAATTTGGAATGTGTTTGAAGTCTGTCACGCTTAAGAGCTGAACAGAATCCATGTGGTAGTACTGCAGGCTTACCAAAGAATTCACAAAATGCAAACATTCTGATGAAAGACTTCACTCAATAACATCAATTCTATGTTAGATTTCTCTCAACCCGTCTGTCTAAATTTGCCTGTTCTATTGAGGCTATCCAAGCCTAAAACATAAAGCAGCAGTTCTGAGCTTCTTTAAAGTCCATAGCAAAACCTCCTTATCTAAAATAAAATTGACAAAGAGCAACAGCCTCTAAAGGGAAGGTTTGTATTGTGAGCTTGCTTTTCAGACTGTTTTCTAGTGCAAATGCTTAATATTAAGAGTTATTCAAAGCTTATTGTTCCAGACAGTCAAAACTATGTTCTCATTTACTTTGAGAGAAATGACAGACATGACAAGGTAATGACATAGCCTTCTCAAGAAATAACCTTGCCCCTGCCAATAAAATAAAATAGCTAAGAAAATACAGTTCAGCTCTCTGAACTTTGGGAACTTAACTGACAAAGTCTGTTCTTGAAGGATAATATTCCTGTTCTCCTCCCTCACAGACTTTGTAATTGTGTATTTTCGGCTGAATACTCCAAAGCTTATTGATGACTGGGGTAACTGACATCCAGCATTCTGCTGAGTCAGACTTTTTGTGTATTTAACACTAAAATCATTGCTGTCATTGGTAAATTGAAATGTGTAAATTGCTTTTTTAGCTTAACTTTTTTGCCTTTTGTTTAGGGTGCGCCAGTTCATAGAGATGGTGAATGGTACAGACAGTGAAGTGCGGTGTTTGGGAGGCCACAGTCCAAAATCTCAAGATAGTTACCCTGTTAGCCCACGATCATTCAGTAGTCCTAGCATGAGTCCCAGCCATGGAATGAATATTCACAATTTGGCAACAGGAAAAGGGAGCAGCACGCACTTTCCTGGTAAGTTAATGTGGGGAATGTACTGCACCATGGAGGTTTTGGGGTTTTTTTACAATGTAGTGTTGGGAGAAGTTAACAAATACTCACAAGACTGACAATTTGTTTTACTTAAGAGTTGATACTGAATGCTTTGCATAAAATTATAATTTTGTTATTAAAATAGGCATTTGTCGGTCACTGGGGAAATGGAAATTGTATAAATAGAAATGAATCTTTTTTGAAGTGCTCTTGGTTTTACTAATGGTTTGCAAAGTAGGTTGCCACTGGTTCTAAGAAGAGCTTGCTTCTGGGAGATGTAAGGTTCTGACACAAATTTGTGTCCTTTCGATGATAATTTAAGGCTTGGGCAAGGTGATTTCAGTCCAGTAAGTGGTGTATAGGATCCATTTCCTGTGGTGTTTAGGGAATAGTAGGAACACTTGCTCTTGTGTAAGAAACACCAAATGCCACCACCTAGCTTCTGGTAAGAGTTTCTGCTGGCAGCCATATTTATTCTGCGCAGTTGAAAGAGCTCTGAGAGGGCCTAGATGCTGGTAAAGCTTCAGTGGGAAGCCATGAATGTTCAGAGCTGCCACATTCCTCTGGGGGAGATCCATTCCAGAGCACCTCTGCAGAGAGGAATTTGGACATACTGAAATGGTATGTGAATGTGTAGTCTTTGAACCCAGGACTCTTAAGGTAGTACAGAACATAAACTTTCACTTCTGTTTCATTCTTAAATCCAAACTGGATTTGGGGCTCTCTTTCATTTTTCTCTCAGTGGGATTGAGTAGGAAGCCACTGTAGCCTGACCACCAGAATACCTGCTGCCTTTGGCAAGGCAGCAGCTTTGCTTCTCTTCCCTTTGTGTCAAGACTGCTATCATGTGTGAGTAGAGGTCCACTCACACTTTGTGTTTGTTCTTCAGGTGGTTATTGGGATGTATGGTAGAAAGTAACTTTCTAATTTTGAAAATAGAGGCACCACTTAATAAGCAAGTTGATGAATGTATTACTAGAACTGGGGCTTGGGATTTCCTGAGTGACAGCAACTCTTGTTTATAAGAAGCCCTTCCTGGGACCTGTTCCTATATTAGAAGATACTAAGGAGCTCTTGCTTTTGGGCTTGATGGAACTGGTAATTACATCTTTGCTTCAAATAGTAGTTTCTTGATTACATTTTAGAAGGGTCAGAAGAGATTTTAGCCAGACATCATAATTTCACAGCATGGTGTAATTTCATTTAGCAAAGCACAATAATAACAATTAAAATAATTATATGGGGAAGGAGGGAGGTAGTGTTTAAGTGTAGCAACATGTATTTTCAGCACTGAATTTTACTGCATATTTATCAAGAGAATTATGTGATTGGGAATTAGGAAGATGCATGTCTGCTTCCATTCATAATCATTATTGTGGCCTAGAGAAGATCTTCAGACCTTTAGAAACAATGTACAAGTTCTAAAAAAAATCATTGTATGTTGATGCAGCTTTCTGTTTTCCTGGTGTAGGTACAACTGGAAAACCTTCTCATGTATGTGTTAGTACTAGTTAAATAATGCTTAACATCTGCACTGTAGAAGCCGTAGAGGATCAAATACCTGAATCAGGGGGGCTAAGTCTTTGTGTTTATTTGTTCCGGATCAGTAAACTCTAGATTTGCCAATGTACTTACTTCACGTCTGTAGGTGGGTACTTACAAGTAAGTTTGTAATGATTACAATTATTAAAACTTTCTTTCAGGGTTTGAAAGTAGTTGCAGTAATGGAGTAATATCAAATAAAGCACATCAATCTTACTGTCACAGCAAACACACGACTGCCAACTTGAATGTACCAGAGCTCAACAACATAAATGTATCAAGATCACAGCAGGTTAACAGCTATCCCAGGTGAATAAACTTCAGATGCTTCTAACTTGCACTAAGGCTTGTGTTGTCCACGTGCTTGTATCACAGAGAAAAGTTGTCAGTGGGTTCTGATGTGGTTTCAGTTTCTTAAGGACAGTTAAAACATTTGGTATAAGGGGCCAAAGCCTTGCGATCACTCTAGTGTGCTTTGGTTTTGTTTTAACTTCTCAAGCTCAGTACAATTGTTTTCTCTTGTTCGGTTAAATGCAATGGACAAAAATAAATTACCTTGTTTATATCTATTTATGGTCAGTTTTGAAGTTGTGAAGATTAACTCTCTGGCACTCTCTAATGAAGAGTAGCTCTCTGGCTCTTGGGATTTTAATTTAAGCCACTGACATTGACTTAAGAACATTGCAGGCAGGTAATGAAATGTTTTCCAGATACTCCGCATTTGTGGCGGTATCTGCAAAGTACACACAACTGAGATGCATATGAAATCTGGACTCCCTTCCATTGCACACACAAGAATTGTTTGTCTACTCCAGTCATTGTCACTTGTGCAAACACATTTGATTGAGAGAATGAAAATAGATGTATTAACCAGGGTTAATACAGTTAGTCATAGCCAGTAAATATTAAGATTTGGGTTGCAAAGATGCAGCAGATCCTCATTTGGTGTGAAATACAACAGTACTTGGCCAAGATGGATTCCCAAAACTACCAGCTAAGATGTGATGATGCAGTAGTGTTAACAAAAAGTATTTCAGTTGGATAGTGATGATAGTGGGGGAGAAAGTAAGAGTAACAATTTACTACTTCGTGATTTGTGTTTGCATCAGCAATTGCCTCTGCCAAGAAGTCTGGCAGTGTCCAGGCAACTTTAAGTTTTTTCACAGGAGTAAGACAATTCCTTGGCCACAGTGTTGTCCAGTCAGAAAGGCCTTGTGGTTTCCTTCCTCAAAGGAAGCTGGATATTTTTGGTTGCTTAGAAGCAAGATATTAAGCTTTCAAATTAAATCTTTTTGGTCTTGAAAGAGGTTTTAAGTTGTCATTCTCCATGTCAAAATGGAACAGGCAAAGAAAACTCAGTCCCCAAAACCATGCTGGATTTTCTAACATTGCTTTTGTGACCTGCTATGAGCAAAGTGTGGTGAGCAGTTGCATACTCTGAATTTGCCTCTGAGTATCTCTTCAGTGTCATGGCTTACTTAGTATTTGCTTTGGGTTTTATTTCATTTTCCCTGTCATTCCAGTGAGAGTAAATGAGAGGTAAATAAGAGCTCAAGGCTTTTGTAAAAGAATTATTTATCTAAATATGATATTCTCAAAGTAGGCTGTATCTAGAGTTAACTAGGGGTTGCTTTTTGGTTTGGTTTTGTTTGTTTGCTTTTTGAAGTGAGAATAGTGTACTTTCTCAGTGCATTTTCTCCAGCCTTATGTACAGATGTATGAACAAGGTATGAACTTTTTGGTATGTATTTAGGAAGTGTTACACTATTCCTGAATAATGAACATATTTAATTTTTCAGCATCTGAAAATGTTATTTTACTGAATGCTGATGTTAGTAGAGAGCGCTTTCAAATGTCCCTGGTGCTCTGGTAGTGCCACTTGCTACGGAAAAAACTGCTCAAACTTGGTAATATTTCAGAGCAGCTTTTCAGTAGCCAAGATGAGGAAGTGCTATGCTGAAGTCGTGAAGAAGATAACCCTAAGTGCTTAAATATGAGTAAAACTTATATTTATTACTCTCTTTGCAGCAATGATGTAGACATGGAAACAGATCACTACTCCAATGGGGTTGCTGAGACTTCATCCAATGGCTTCCTAAATGGTAGTTCTAAACATGATCACGAAATGGAAGAATGTGACACAGAAATGGGTCTGCAGTGATATTTCTTACATTTTTATTAAGTGATGGCAACAAGGTTATGTTTTTACTTGCAATGCTTCCCACCTTGAAAATTAGGGACATCAGCTCAAATCTTAATTTTTTGTTCGTTTTGTCACTGTTAGATGTAAATCTTAAAACCACTAATTCAGGTGGTTCAGTGCCAGTGTGACAA
>JANHGB010031199.1:0-14033 GCA_026283785.1 Coracopsis vasa
TGTGGCTGCCCCATCCCTGGCAGTGTTCAAGGCCAGGTTGGACACAGGGGCTTGGAGCACCCTGCTCCAGTGGAAGGGGTCCCTGCCAGTGGCAGGGGTTGGAGCTGGATGGGACAACAAAAACCCAACCCAAACCAGGCTGTTTTGTTTGCCTGAGTTTTCTTGCTATTTTCAGTGTATTCCTCACCCCAGTGTATTCCACACCCAAGGGAGGCTGGGCTCGGGCTGTGTGAGGGAAGGAGCTGATCCAGGCTGCTGGGTATTGATTAAACACCAATCAAGGGAACAAAACTCTTTCGTGTTTTCAAGCCCACGTCCTCATCTTCACACCCTTTGTTTAGCCCAGACAAAATGCCATCTATAATGGATGATTCCTTGATGAACAGCAGAGAGGCAGCTCGACTTTCTCGTTACATCGTGTAATGAGAGATGCTCTAAAGTGCAGCTCTGCTGTCTGGGAAAGAGAAGGACGAGGGAAAAATGCTCAAGGATTTAACTGTGGCTCTGGGTGCTGTTGGAAGGACCAATACTTGAGTCTGGAGTGGGACCAGCCATGGCTGATGGGTCCTCTGGGTGCAATAATGGGGGAAGCCTCCAAATCTAACCTTAAATTAGGAAATGGGTGGCTTGGCTTCCCTGTATGGGGGAAACGGAGGGATGTGGCGAGTGGGGCATCACCCTGGGGATCTTTTCCCTGGGATCCCATGGGTACTGATGGTGGAAGGCAGCTCGAAGGGATGTCTCACTCCATGAGCTCAAGGCTAACCTGCTCTTAGCACAGTCATAAGTCAATTCACACTGAATAATTAAATAGAGAACCTTCATAAGTATTGACTTAATGTGACAGCAAGTCTATACTGACTCAGGGTTTGCTTATGTAAACACCATCTCCTGTTCAGCTTAGTTAGCAGTTCAATGAAATAGAACAGTCCTTCAATTAAAATCAAATGATGCGTGTGTTTAATCCTTCCATTCTCTTACTGGGTAATGATGGGGTTGGAGCACAGGCATGAGGAGGGGAAAAACCCATCTTTCAGCTGCTCTTATCTGAGATGAATCAAAACGTGATGTCCTAAAAATACATATGGAGAACTGAACTTTTAATTAACGGCGCCGATCTCGGCAGTTGGGCTCTCTTCTGCTCGTCCTCACTTTCCCTTTTCCTCTCGCTGCCTTTACTCTCATTTGGGAATTTCTTCTTGGCTTCTGTCTGGTTCATTCTGGTTTTGCCTCTCTCCTGCTATCCCCATCTTCCTGGGGGACTTTGGGATGGGGGATCAGTGCCCCTCCTGCAGTGCTGTGCTACAGCAGAAAGATGGTTCTTGCTAAAAGCAGGACTAAATCCTCTTGGCTCATATCAGAACCAGTGACTCCGCCTCCAGAGGTAACTTTTCCTGGATAAAGCAAGTATTTCCATTGTTTTTTTTTTTTTTCCTTTCTCTCCCACTGAGCTGCTCCCTGCTTTGGGAGAGGGTCACCCAGAGGAGTGGAGTTATGCTCCAGCTTCCCTCGAATTCCTTTTGCTGATCCCTGTCCCCAGGGCTGTGTGAATTACCTGGGCCACTGTTGGTGGTGTTTGAGGCTGGTTTGTTTTATCTCAGCATCTGCTGGCTTTGAAAGCATTCATCTCCAGCAGGACACCGGGTGCTGGGAGGATGCCCGTGGGTTTCTTGTGTTTTGCTCAGTTTTTCCATGTTGTCACAGCTTCTGAACATCCAGGGCTCTGCGGGGGGTGGGGGGGGAAGCGCGCTTCCCATCCTGATGCTCGTGGCTCTTAAAGCCATTTTTCCTTGGTCCCTGTAAATTGCTTGTGAAAAAAAACCCTCTTTGAGTAATCTCAACATCTTGGACGTTTTCTGCATGAAATATTCACGAGCCGGATGCTGCTTTGATGGGTGGTGAGTTATTACCAGTGCCAGGCTTGGACTTCTCCGAGGCGTGTGGTGATGGGAACAGTTAGCGCCCAATTAGGCACCTTGCATCTGTGCTGGGGATTTTTTCTTTCTCTGCTTAAAAGATTGCAAAGAAAAAGAAAAGCCCCAATCAAAACTCGTCTGCTGTGTAGGTACCTTTTAATGTCAGAGCGAGGGTGTCTTGCTGGTGCTGGCAAGCTGCTCCTCAATTCCTGCGCGATAACAAGGCGAGGAGATGAGTTCGCAGCCAAGAGCTGATGGGATGCACAAAGTCCCCTACATGGGGGATATCTGCACTGGGGGTGTGGGGATGGATGGGAGGTGTCTGGAGCTGGGCAGGGAGAAAGAGAAGTATTAAAGCTCCTGAGCCCTCGGGGTTGTTCACCTTTGGCATCATCCTGGTCTTCTCACCCCAAAATCAAATGAGTTTTCTCAGTGCATCAAAGAGAAACAGCTTGGAAACTCCTAATCTTCAAACTCCACACTTGGAGCGGGTTTGGGATGTGATATGTGTGGTATATATAGAATTATTTTCTGTTAATCTGTTTTTTCACTCATTTTTTTTATTTCTCCCCTTCCTTGGAGGCCTTCCAGGACAATAATGTGCTGGCTGAGGCTTTGCCCTGCAGATCCTTGTTCCAGCATCCTCCATCCCCATCCCAACAATTCCCATCCCAGGTCTTTGCAAGGCAGGGCCTGGCCAGCCCCACCTGCTGTCTCAAGCTGCCAGCCAGCAATTTGGCACCAGTTCCTCCTGTTTCTTCTAAGCTGGACTTGGCTCTTTGTCCTTTTATTTTGCCTGGGCACTTAAAAGCAGCCATCTGAGAAGCTACGGGCCAGCTCCAGTAAGTTTATTCCTGGCAGTCAGTCTCCGCCAGCGACTGCAAACTCACTGTATACAACGGAAAGAGTGACATCTGGCTTGGATATTCTGGAAAGATTACCAGCTGGCTTGTCATGTATTATGAAAAGAATAACATTTGCCTTAGAGGATGCTCCAAGCCAGGCGCGGGGCCCCGGGGAGCAGCGTGACAAATTTCCATGGCACTCGGTGATGAACTTGCCCCAGTTCCTTAAGGGAATTGATGTGCCTTCGCCTCGCATTTGGGGAGAGGGGAAATGCTGTTGGAAACTTTACTTCTCTCCTGCGGAGGGAAAGAGGAGGAGGGAAGCCCAATACCTTCCTGCGATGGGGGTGGTATGGAAGGAGCAGGGTTCTGCTCTGCAGTACCCACCCCAGGCTCTTGCTTCTGCTCCCACCTTCCCCATACCATGCTGCAGCCACCCCGCACATGCCCTGGTTCACCTCTCCCTGGGGCCGTGCCAGTTGTGCTGCTATTTATTAGCATCCGAGGTGTAGAAGAGCACGGCGGTGCCCAGGAGCCCTGCCTCAGCATAACCCAGATGAAGAGGTTGACCTTGCCCTGGAATTGTGCAGCCTGGCGGGAGGCTGGAAATGGGTCAGGCAGCTGCTGGAAGTGGGAATATCACCCAGTTCATGCCGCTGGCAGGCGAGAGCAGAGCGTGACCGGTGTGCTCAGCAGCAGAAAGAGGGTACCAAGTGCACGGGTGGCTCTTGTCAACCCCACAGCTGCCCAGGGAGCTTGTTCTTGGGTGATGCTGGGGTCCCCAAAGGACCACGAGTCCCCAGCACAGGCTCAGCTGCTCCACAGGAGATGGTTGCATCGATGGGTGTAAAACTCCATGGAAAAACCCCAGTCATGGATGGCTGGAAACAGAGGGAAACAGAAAACCACTGCATTCCTGCATGGAGCATCCAGCCCCAAGCAGCTGTGCTTTATTCCTTCTTATGTCCTTTCCCTTTTATTCCATGAAGCCGCAGTGGCCTTTGGGTTTTGTGCTCAACATCAGCATCTCTGCTCCTCTCTGGCTGTATTTCAGCCCCTCACTCCCTTAGTGCACTCAAGATGTGGTGTGATGGAAAAGTGTTGGATGGATGGAAGGTAGCACTGCAGGTTCCTTCTCCCTCATTTAATCACTGTTGCTTTTGTTCCTCCACTTAATTTGATTGAAACCTTCTGAAAACAAATCATTCCTATTAAAAAAACCCAAACCCAAACCCACACACAATTTCTACCCCTTATTTTCGTCAGCTCTTATGACTTTAGGCAGGTACTGTTGGATGATTTGATCACTGGTTGGACAAAGATGACATTTAATTAAGAAGGAAGAAAAAAGAAGCTGAGGAAAATAATGTATGGCTCCTGCTTTCTGTATGAAATGTGGGGAAAAAAGAGCCGAGGAGATTTTCTGTTGTGAAATCAAGGTCTCACCTCCAATGTCAGCAGTTTGGCTGCTTCGCAGCGATTCCTGCCTGTGATTGAGATCCAGCGTGGGGCACAATTCAGCCTCGTGTCTCGTCATTCAATGACTGAGTCATTTTGGGAATCTGCAGCCCGTCCATCTGCCCACTTGGTCCATCTGTCCGTGCTCTTGGACATCCTTCCCATTTCTTTATCCTTCCGCCTGGGTGATTCGATTCATCCCAGGATAAATCCTCAGGGCATTGCATGGGAAGCGTGGGCTTGTGTCAGCAGAGCCCAATTGCTGCTGCACCTGGAAACAGCTGTGTTCCCATCCCTCCTTACACTTTTGCTGTGCACTATGCCGAGCAGTGAGGAAGTTAGGAGTGGGAATTCAGCATCTCTTGTCCCTTTTTTATCCCTCCTGGTCCTCCTGGTTGCCCCTATCTCTGCTCCTTCTGCTGGCAGGAGCACCTCAGCCGGGCTTCCTGCAAGCCTGCCTTTTGGTTTTACCCCTTCTCAGCTGCCAAAGGAGAAAGGGAAATGCACCCCCCAACCTGAGGCGTCTCAGCTGCACTCTGATCTTCAACAATTCAGAGGGAAGGCAAAAACAAGTGGTGAAATTTTACTGTCACTTAAAGCCCCTGGGAGCAGGGCAGCCAAATGAGGCCGTGAGGTGTCTGGTGTGCGCTGGCAGGAGTGGTGGGGTGAGTGAGTTGTCTTTCTACAGACTTAGATCATAGAATCCCAGACTGGTTTGGGCTGGAAGGGATCCTAAAGCTTATCCAGTGTCAACCCCTGCCACGGGCAGTGACACCTTCTAGAGCAGGTTGCTCCAAGCCCCATCCAGCCTGGCCTTGAACACTGCCAGGGATGCAGTAACCTGGCCTTGACTGCTGCTCCTTGCTGCTCCGTGCTGGGAGCGGTGGTGAAATTCCATCCTGGTCCCTCTTTCTCTTTGCACCCAGGTCCCGTTTGGCTGATTTCCACACCAACTGCCAAGCCTCCTTCCAGACCCTTACGAGCTGCCCTGGGGACAACTACCAGGCATGCCTGGGCTCCTATGCAGGGCTCATCGGTGAGTGCCGTGGGGTTGGGATGTTGAAGGGTCTTTCCCACCACAGCCCCTCATCCCTCTTCTTTCTCCTTTCAGGCTTTGACATGACACCCAACTACATTGATGCCAGCACCACCAGCATCACCATCTCACCCTGGTGCTCCTGCAAAGGCAGTGGCAACATGGAAGAAGAGTGTGAGAAGTTCCTCAGAGACTTCACTGAAAACCCGTGTCTCCGTAAGGCGCTTCCCTGTCCCCCTCCTCACCCTGCCCCATCCCTGTTGGGGTGCAGCCCTCCATAAACATCTCCTGCCCCCTAGGAAACGCCATCCAAGCCTTTGGCAACGGCACTGATGTGAACCTCTCCCCCAAGAATCCCTTGCCCCCCATCACCCTGCCACCGAAGACAGAGAAGAGCCCTGCGCTGCCAGATGACATCAATGACAGCAACACTATGTATGACACAAGCATCATCACCACCTGCACCTCTGTCCAGGTAGGATCTGAGCCTGGTTGCTGCTGCAAACTGGGAGCACTGCTCTGGGCCCTTGGTAGGTCCATCAGTCAGGAGTTCGGCTGCAGCCAATGGGCAGCAGTAAGTCCTGCTCAGTGCCTGCATCCCGATCTGGATACCGTGGTGGTACCCAGTTGCCTGGCAGGATGTGACCATCCCCAGTAACTGGGCTTCTGGCATGGAGAAAGGAGGGATCCATCCCTTTTCCTTGCTTGGGGCATCATCCACTGCCTGGCACAGCACTATGCCCAGGGTAAGGTGAGCTGGAGTAGCTGCCCTGAGCCCAACCTCTCCTGCCCTGGCTCATTGGGGGTGAAACCAGCTTGAATCCCACATGGATTTGAAAAAAAAGAAAAAAAAGGAAAATCCCTAAAAAACCTTCAGCCTTTCTCCTCCCCAGGAGCACGGACTGAAGCTAAACAAGTCCAAAGAGCAGAGCCTGTGCTACTCAGAGGTATGTCTGGGGCAGGGGGGAGAGCAGGGAGGAGGGATCTTAGGGTTGGGAGATGTTTCCCACTGGAAATGGCTTGCAAAGGACGTGCCAGAGGGGATGTCACGCAGAAGGCCGCTGGCTTCACTGCCTGGAGAGTGACAATGGGCGTTTTCCAGGCTTGGATGCTTTTCCCCTAACAAAAGAGCCTTGATGAAAACTTGCTCCCCCCTTGCCCACAGACCCAGCTCACCACGGACATCATGCCAGACCAGAAGACCTTTGTGGACCAGAAGGCAGGCGGCAGCCGACACTGGGCAGGCCGGATCCTGCCCGTTGTGCCCATCCTCCTGCTGCTGCTGGTGTTATAGAGGACAAGGACGGCAGTTGCCAGCGGGACGGGGATGCTCGCATCAGTGCTCCCAAGCGCGCCCCGGCACGCTGGCCCTCACCTTGCTTCCTGCTGTGGCGATGGGAAGGGGGACGATTCGCCTCATGGAGACTGGAACGCTCCCAAGCGCCGGTGCTGCTGAGCCCGGGTGCCAGGAGGATCCTCACCGTGTTGGGGAACTTTGGTGGTTTTCTTCCTATTTTCATTTTTCCCTTTTTTGGGGGCGTCTTTTATGGTGTGTTGGGTTTCTTTTCTACAGCGGCTCATGGTGAAACCCCTCTATGTGCCCTGCCACAGGGGATCCAGAGCTGAAATATCCAGAGGAAAAATAAGCATCGAGCAGAGCGCTGGCAAAGTTTATTTGCAGGACCCATCGGCCTGCGTGGCTGCAGGGTTAGTGAAGTTCCCACATCAGAGCATCCCACAGGATGGATGTGCCATTGGGAGACTTTTCCACTTCTTCCAAGGGGACTTGTTCAAGCTCTTGACATTGTTATTGGGGTTTTGTTGGGTTTTTCCCTTTCCCGTGGTCAATGAGGGTTTTCAAGTGGAAGAGAAAAGAAACTGCTGTTCAACCGTTGTGAGCTGGTCCTGATGTTCCAATCTGTCACTGCGAGGGGGAGATTGTCCTATATTATTTTTCCCTTTTTTTATTAATCTGCATCTGGTCAAATCTGGTTTGGGATGGGACCAAACCCACCCGTGCCTGGAAACCTCTAAATGTTCGTCTCCCTCTTCTTTCTTTTCTATATACATATATAGTGTATGTATATACCTTTCACCTATACCTACATATATGTATGTATATACATAACCATATCCATCTACAGTGTGGCTTTTTACATTTCCTTTTTACCTTTCTTTTTAAAAGAAAATTGCTCAAATGGCAGCAATTACTTTAAAAAATGTATTATTGTAAAATTTATTTTTTTTAATGATGTCTATAATGGAAAAAGAAAAAGAATAATTCCAATAAACCAAGAACAACCAACCCAGGACGGAAGCAGCACCGAGCTCCATCGAGCATCCACGTGTGTCTGGCCAAGCAGCCCAAGCCTGGAGGGGGAAAAGGGGCCCTTCAGGCTCTGAAACACAGGGATTTGGGTCAACCTAAATATTTTGCAGTGCTGCAGACAATTCCCTGCCTGTTTTGCTCCGGGAGACAAACAAACAAGCCCTGTTTCAAAGGAGCTGCCAGGTTCCCGTGTGGCAGGCTTGGTTTGTTGTGTGCAATAACTTTGGGTTTGAAAATACCGTCCCTTTTTGTTCATTTCTTTTACTTCCCCAAGCAACCTGAGGTGTGCTTGAAAGCAAAGTGAGACACTGAGATTTGGGTCACACAAAGCATCAAGCTTCTCGATTTTGATTGGTTTTCCACCTTACTGCTTGTGCAAGGGAACAGAAACATCACCCCCCATTCTGAGCTGCTCATGGAAAAGGGGATGCCAGGGGGCTTTGGGGAGCTGGGGATACTGAAATTGGGGCTGAAGGACCAGGCTGGGTGCTGGTGGGTGGGGGAAGGGTGGATGAACATTCCCTTTTGCAGCACGGAAAAAAGAAACCTCGGTTGATGTGGAAGTTGGCACAGGGAAAATAAACATGTCAGGTCTCTCGCAGGAGCTGCGCTGCAAACCCAGGCTGCTCTTTCCCACGTTCCCTCTAACAGCCAGGAAAATGACAGCTCTGGAACAGTGAGCTCCATGTGCCCAGCGGTTTGGCGCCAAGAGAAACATGCAGGCAGGGAGGGTGGTGTTCAGGAGGCTCTCTGGCCAACTTTGGGGGTCCTTTATGCATGGGGTGAGCTGAAATCACTGACCTGGGGGCTTCCAACCATCCTTTAGCCAAGGGTTTCAAGTTTTAGCGGAGGTGCATGGAGCTCCTGAGCAGCAGGACCGTGTTTCTTTAGGAAATGCAGTTGTTCCTGGTGATGGTTTGATTTTCTTCCTCCCTGGGAAGGCTGGAAACACTCAAGGCTTTTTCGAAGGGATGTTACCAGCTTTGCTAGGGAAGAAACATCCCCATCCAGTAGCTGATGCCACATCTGCTGCCTGCTGGGTACCTGCACCCCACTCCCTGGAGCTCCTTCCAGCATCAGCAGAAAGCAAAGAGCTTTGCATGAGCTTGAGTTAGGAGCTGCCTCCTCGCTCTCACGGGTGGTTTGGAAGTGTTGTGCCTTCCCCCAGCACCCATGGCCATGCCTGGAGCTGCTGGTTGCAACAGGGATGGGGAGCTGAGTGCCTGGAGCACCCTAGAGCCCAGCTGAACCCCCCAGCTGGGTGCTAGGCACAGAGACTGTGCTGGAGCTGCTGAATATCCATCTATTCAGAATGAAGGCATTAGCAAGCTGCCCTCATCCAGGTGCCTCATACCTCGAGCTGCAGGAAGCAAAGCTCTTCAAGGCGGAAGTGCTGATCCTGAGGCTGGGAACACCGAGCCTGAGATGCAAAATCCTGGTGAGTTATCCTCCCAAGGCCTTGCTAAGTCTTTCTGTCCAAACACAAAGCCTTTCCTGGAAGGAGAGCAAGGGGACAAGACACTCTCTGCCTGTGAAGTGGTGGAAGGAGGCAGTGGGAAGTCATTGTGGAGGATGCAGTGGAGCTAATGCAGTGTGCTAAACCACTGCCTCTCCTGCTGGCAGAGCCTACGTGATGTACACGAGGATTTCATTTGCATGGTGGCGTTTTGGGAACAATCCTTTCCAAGGAGCTGCGCGAACGGAGCTGTGTGGGTTTGGGGTCTCCAGCCCCACTCAGCTGAAGCCAAGCCTCATCTTATCTGGATTTAGAGAGATGCCATGTGCCAGAGGGATGTTGGGAGACCTTATGCAGGCTCTTTGGGCTACACTGCCATCAACAGCATGGACAGTCCTGCTCCAAACCGCTGCAGCCCTTGTGTATACCAACTGGGTCCTGTGTGCTGGCCACAGCAGGGATGCTCTGGTGGGTTTTGGTTCATTGCAGCATCAGCATGACCAGAGGAACAGAAAACAGCCTCAAATTCCACCCATTAGCATGGCCCTGAGAAGCTTAATGGACTTGGGGTGGCTTCCCAGTGTCCCAGCATGGGATGCAGCAGCTCCAGGACTTGCACCTACCCACGGGCTGTAAAGCACATGGGACCGCTTGGATTTTGGTCCAAAGGACAGTGCCATGGAAAGACTTTTTCATTGTGAAAGGTGATTAAAAATCGGTGGGATGGCTCCTGTGCCCTCTAATTAATTTGCTGTTCTCCTTTAGGCTTTAACAAGCACCCTGGCACGGCTGGGAAGTTGTTGCTCTCCTCCTTTCCTCTCCTTAATCCTTCATTAAGCAGTTACCACCTCGGGGCAGTCCTGACACCTCCAGCTTTCCTGTGAGCAAATATTTTTGCCTCATTAACTTTCCCAAGCTGCTTCACTTCATGCAATGGTGCTTCCCCCCCCCCACCATCGTGCTGTGGTTAATGTCAAAGGCATAAAAATAACCTCTTGCTGGCCACGTCGCGATGAGCGGAGCTGCAGGTCGGGGATGCGGATGCGCATGGGGTGGCTTACATGAGATCAGAGACCTCTTGATCCTCGAGGCCAGAAGTTCATTTGATGCTGTTCCAGCAGGGAGAGAAAAGGAAAAAGGAGGATGTAGGAACCTGGTCCCTTTTGTTAATTAGGAACAATTCCAGTGAGGCACTGAACATCTTCTCAAATCGCCCATCATCCTTGTCTGGGCTAACCTTGCCAGAGGAGGAAGCCAGCAGGAGGCTTGGTGAGGTCTCTGACATGGAGAGGAAATCAGAATGGATTGATTTTCTTATCTTTAATATCGTAAGTGAAGCCCTGGAGTCTCTCACATGTCCTGGGGCCTCAGATGACCCCATGTGACTCAAATGACTTGGGAAGCGCAATGCCAAGCAGCAGGAAAACCAGGGCTCTCAGCTTCCATCTGAGAGAACTGCTCTGGGAGGTGGTGCAGGGGCTGGGGACACGGGGGAGGCAAAAGGAGCTGCCCAGGCCAGCTGCAGCCACTGTCCCCAAGGAGAAGAGATGCTCGGGGGGGACCAAGAAGTCCCATAGCTCATGGGGCTATAAACCATTGAATGGTCCTGATTTATGGATACACATGAAAACGTGATTTTCTTATCATCAGGAGTGAGCTCTACCACCTTCCCTCTGCAGAACCTCACAGTTCAGGGCAGTGACACCCCTGATCTCAGGGGTAATTAAGGAGGTGGCCAATGAGCCCGGGCTGCCTGACTGGGCATGGTGGATGTGGGGCTTGGAGCAGCCTGATTCCCTGTGGAGCAGGAGCAGCCTCAATTACCACCCAGGTGGCCTCATTCCAGCTGCAATCAGCAGCCTGCGGGGACTCCTGTGTCCTGCATGATACTTTCCTAATGTAATTACTGCAGTAAATGAACAATGAATTAAATCAAGGACCAAGGCAGAGGGAGATGCCAGTTGTGTGTCGCTGCCAGGGGTCACTGCTCTGGCTCTCTGGAGGCAAATAATCTTCCCAGCTAGCTCAAGGCTTTTCTTCTTCATTAAATCTTGTTTCTGGGAAAGAGGCATCATCAGGGATTGTGATGAGGAAGCTCCCGGCTCCAGCATGAAGATGCAGGTAAGAACCCAGGTAAGTCCCTGCAGCATCATCCTGCTGCTATGCAGACGCAGCATGAGCTCCTCTGAGGACCAAGAGTGGCTCCAGGGATGCAGCAACCTCCATGCACAGAGATGATTTCCAAGCATGCCTTATGATCAGGAACAAAATCCAAGCTGGAGCAAGACCCCAGGGCAGGGACAGCCAGCCCAGCTGCCTGCAGCAGGGCAGGGGGCAGGAGCCAAGCTGGTGGCTCCAAACTGGTGCTGAATGGAGGGACATGTCCCAGCTCTGCTGTGAGACCTGACAGAAGTGGAAGTTGCTTTTTTCTCTAAAGCAGATTTCATTCGCTCATAGCCATAGCAAGGCACCATCGCAGCCCCTTCAACTGGTACCAGACAGCACCACTGGAGCCAAAAAGAGGAGAGTGCTCCTTTCCCTTGGCTTTGGAAGAGTGATGAGGAGCCGTTTCACCCTCAAAGCTCGCTGGTATCCTTGCTTGTGTCCACTTCCCTGCTTGGAACAGATGCACTCTGTATTTACTGAGCATCTCTGTGCCTGGCATGGAGTGTGGGATGTGGCAGGGCTCTACCATGGGGATGCTCTTTGGCTTTTGCTGTCAAGGGGTGGGCAAAGCTGGAGAAAGGGGACTTTGATGTATGCTCTGCTGGCTCTGCCTTGCTTGCTGCATTGGGACCTGGGCTTGGAACAGGGAGGCAAGGGCCATTCCTGAGCTCAGGAATCTCCTGCTTGGAGATGGGGCTAAAAGAGCCCCTTCATCAGTGCTGGAAAAATCTGGTCTGTGGAAACTGGCGAAGGAAACTGGGCAGGCGCCGAGGGGGCTGCTCCTGTCCTCCCAGCTCGGGAAGATGCTTGGAAACTGGACCGGTGACAGCAGCCGCTGCTGCTCACCCGCAGGCTGCCAGCGAGCAAACCCTGCTCCAGCCTGTGCTAATCCAGGCGCTGCTCCACATCGGGCTGGCGGGAGCTCCGGGCTTCCTTCTTCCTGGCACAGGGAAGCTCCTGCTTGGAGCAGAGGTCCCTGAGCTGGCCCCTTGCACAGTCCCGCTCCACTTGCTGACAGGCAGCTCCCCAACCAAGCTGGGCTTCGGGTCGAGCTCATCCCTCTGCCCAGGTGCAGGAGCTGCTGTCCTGGTGTTCCCATCCTCCTCCAACCAAACACTAACCCTGTATCTCCACCGTGTTCCAAGTACATTAATTACAGGAAAGAATAATGCCCATGCTTCCATTTACTGCGTGGTAGTGAAAAATGGCTGAGTGTAAACCACGTCTGCCAGATAATTAACTTCATGGGTAATTTCTCCGTCATTGTGACTCAATTACTTCCCTGATCGGAGAAAATGCTGAAAACACTTTTCTTGTTTCTTCAATGTTGCATAAAACAATAACTGCAGCAAAGCACCAAAGCGTCAGCATCGGGAGCAGCCCCGGCACGAGAGGAGGGAGCCGGGCATGAATCCTGCTTCATTCCTGCTCTAGAGTTACAGGGTACAAGTGGTGCTTGCACTCATGTGCAGTGCACCCTGGGGAGGAGGGGAAACTGGGCTCTGGGTCTCTTAGCAAGCCAGGGTGCAAACCTCATGGCTGCTGTGGCAGGGCTTGCTCTGAACAGCAGCGCAGGGAGCACTGCGCAGTGTTTCATAGCACCATAGGATGGTCTGGGTTGGAAGGACCTCAAAGCTCACCCACTTCCAACCCCTGCCATGGGCAGGGACGCCTTCCACAAGAGCAGGGTGCCCCAAGTGCCTGTCTCCAACCTGGTTTGTGTTGGGTGTTTGCAACTTCAGGGGAGCAAGAAGAGCTTAGCTGAAGGGTTCACATCACTGTGTGAAGGCTGCTCCTGCACTGCACCCATGGCTGGCACCCTGCACCCTTTGCAACAGCTCCTCTGGCTCTGCCATCCAGGGCTCCTGTGAGAGCAGTGTCAAAGTTGCTGCAAATCATCTAATTACAAGGGATTAATCCGTGAGGATTCCTCCTGGATGGGCTGGGTGGAAGGAAGGCTGCCTTCCACAGCCATGCTCGCATCCGACCAGCCAGCAGGGGATTTAAATATAGAAGTAATGTAACCTAGTGAAGACCAAAGCATCTTGCTTCATGATGTGCATAAATTGCCAAGCTCTTTGCTCCTGGCCATCAAAGGAGCAGCCAACTGCAGATGCTTGGGAGCAGGGAAGGACACTTGGGGACAAAGCAGGGCAGAGTGATGGGAAGCTTGTGCCCACTGATGAATTTGCCTTCAGCATCTTGTCTTGCTGGGTTTTATTCCCTTTTCCTCCCTAGGGCACTCACCTATGCTCATTGCTCACTGCCATGGACCATGCTCAGTGCTGGCATGAGCCCTGGTTGAGGTGGCTTTCTGCACACAGGCTTTTTAAGTGGTGCAAAGCTCCCTGTGCTCCTCGCAGGAAATGCCAACTGGTGGGAGCAATGAGGAAAAAAAGAAAAGAAATAGAAGAAAACAGAAGCGTTTTCAGAGACATAAAAATAGCTTCTGTTTGTACCAAAAATACCGAAGTACAAACCTGAGGGACTGTCAAACATGGGGAAAAGCACTTTCTAGAAAACTGGTTTTAATAACTTCCTATGAAGAGCTGTCATTCACTGGAGTGGGTTATGGGGGAACAGTGAGGTCTTGGTGGTCTGGGGGCAGCACGGTCAGTGCCTGGGCAGCTCTGAGTCCTGCAAAGCCAGGCAATGGAGGAGGGGGGAAAGGATGGAGGAGGGATGTGGGGCTTTCCAGCCACCTCAGATTTAGGATATGGATGTTTAGGAGGATGTGGAGCTGTTGGAGTGAGGCCAGAGGAGGCCAAGGAGCTGCTGTAAGGGCTGGAGCAGCTCTGCTCTGGAGCCAGGCTGAGAGAGCTGGGCT
>JANHGB010031209.1:0-26349 GCA_026283785.1 Coracopsis vasa
GCATCCCTCGCAGCTCCTGCTGGAAGGGGACACACTGCTTCCAGCACCTCGGGAAACTAGCTACAAGTAGCTCACTCATCTGCATTTAAGCAGAAAATAAACCTCATCTCTTTTAAGTCAAGCACCCAAAGGAGAATGACGATGCAGGGAGGAGCTCTTGTTCTACAGGTTTTTGAATTTTGATTTACAATAAAAATTCTTCCAAATACCGTCATTAAACAAACAACTCTGAGAACCTCTCTAAAGCAGGGTGAAATTAAGATGCACCCTTAAAGGTATATAGGATGACATCAAATAAAAGCAAAATACAAAACAGTTAACAAAGAAAAAATTGATTTTTAACTGAATAGGCAACATATGGTATTTATACAGAGTAGAACAACTTCAAAGGAAGAATGGTCAATAGAACATTATGTACTGCATTGAAATAGGCACAGTGTATGCAAAGGAGGTAAGAACTCTGGCAAAGCCACCTTCTGACAGCCTATTCTTACAGCTCCTAGGCCTACACCTTGTTTTCCAGACTTATACCTACCTCTTCAACCAGATCTCAAAAAACTCAAGCTGAAGAGAATTAGAAAAATCAATCTGAATGCATGTGCATTAAAATAAAACCATGAGAATTGATACTCACAGGCCATGGCTGAAGATTTTTTAGACCTTCTTCTACTTTTTCAATATCTGCAAATTTTGTAGCTCCATCTGCATCAACCATAAGAATTTTTTTCCCCCGAGAACTAAAGATACCCTGCAATCAAAATAGTTAATAAATATCACCACCTTTGAAATCAGTATTTATCTTAAGCTAGCTACAAGACACTCCCAAAAACCTAATGATGTAACTAGAACAGCGGTATCTCAAAGATTCAACACAACACGTTAATATTCTGCTACTGACAACAATTTATATTGTAGTAAGGACTGCACACTGAGTAGCGTCCCACAGCCACAGACAATGCATGAACATGAAAGGTTAACAATACCTTCTCCAGAGAAGCTTGCAAACTAAAAGTTTTATAAACCAAAATCCCAAGAGACAACAAGTTGCTACAGTCAGCTACACAGGGGAGCACAAAGAAGCAGTGATTAGCAGCTGCCGCTGCCTTAGGTGGCTTTACTTTGTCATTTGGAAAGGAGGATGCAGTGCTATTTTTTTGTAACACTGTTTCAAGAGCATTCAAGACATAATCTTAAATTAGTTCTGAGTCTTAAGTCACAGCATCACTGCAAAGCATTTGTGATGCACAGGTCTCAGCTTGTTTTGCCATATTCTTGGTCAGGCATCTTTGCCAATTTCTGAAGGTGTCCAGACAGGAAAACAATTCGCAGTGGATTTGACAAAAGTACTGCTGGAACCAAGCATATATGACTTCAGAAGAACCTGTCAAGGAAGCAGTAGTATATACATCCACCTTACACTCTGTAGTGCAAAAATGTATCACACAGAGAATCTTTCTCCTTTTCTCGGAATAACTTTGTAATTACATCCCTTACAAAAGCTCCATGCATTCGAATTTAATGTTCTCTTCATTTGCTATAGTTACTTGTGTTTAATAACAAAGAAATTTAAATTGACTTATTAAAGATAGAGCTTAAAAGATAGTCACTGATAACCCATAAATGACACAACAATTTTTCATAAAAATAAGATGTCATTCATCTTTGGAAAAAAATGTTCCTTCTAAATGTGTAACAGCTATTTTAGTTTTAGAACATGACGATTTTATGATAAAATGTATGTGAAAATTAGTATGTGAAAACATAAATGGTGCTGGTTCTACTATCAAATGCAGGTGATACCAGTGGGCTCCAGTGAACACAAACTTTGCTGCATGAGATTGTTTGTTTGTTATCCATTTTTAAAACCACAGGCATGACATGGAAATCAACGTTTACAAACATAGCTGTATGTTTTCTACTAAAGCTTTACTTTAATATGTAAAAGGTTACTTGTTTGTTTGGTCACTTTTTTTAAATGCAAGCCTATTTCTAAGTGGAACTAGCAGGAATGTAAAATTCAAATCTATCTTTTTTTTTTTCATTTTTAACTCTCATTTGAAAAAAAAAAAAAAAAAAAAAAAAATCTCTGTTATTGATCTTCCTGTCAAGAAAATACTGTTTCCAAGATCTAAAATGAGGCTATTTTAAAAAGAGCTTTAGCCTTCATTTATAGAACCCATACTCAGTTTTCTGATAATAATTTTGTTAATGCATGGAGTTCAAAATGTCCATCAGCACAGCTCTAGCTGCTGCATATTTGGGCACAGGTATTTCAGACAGAGAAGGAGATGAAAGCATCAATTACCATCCTGACTGCTCCTCCTTTCCCTCGATTTTTTACCAAAGTAAGCACTCGCACTTTGTCGTTTCCATATTTCTTGCAGTACTTCATTGCAACCTGATAAGACACACAAAAACCAGCATAAAACAAGAACAGAAATCAAGACAGAAGTTTACATTTGCTCACCCTTTTTAAAAAAACAATTAATATCACGGAGCTATAACAATTTCAGGCACCACAAATACATTGCCAGTGTTTGCTGGAGTCTGTTTGGGAAAATAAAAACCAGTTCAGAGTCAACACAAGAGGAGTGAAGTGGCTAATCATGTTCAATAAGAACAGAGTATCACCCCAAGTAATTCTAAACCCCATTCACCCAAGTCCAAAAGCCTCAATACTAATATAGTTTATATCATACTATTACAGACCTTTTATATCAACACTAATAGTTAATAAAAGAAAAATAATTTTCTACTACTGCTACGTATTTTTCACATATCTTGCTGCTATCTGCGGTTTTAAACAAAAATTCACAGTGATCTAAAATCCCATTCGCACTGCAGTAATGTGCACATTTTGTTCCATGTTGTGGGGAAGAGAAAGCATGAGTTTTGTTCTATTTTTTTCTAAAGATTATCTCAAGTCCTTGTAAGTCCAGAAGCCTATGGCCATAGTGTTCTCAGTTAATTCAGAAAGAATGCAAAGCAGTCAAAAATATATATACAAGCAATCATTAATGGACAAGCTTAAGGGAAGTAAAAGAGAAAGCAGAATTCATTTTAGCAGCTAACTAAAACATCTTCTAAGCAATAGTAAAAAAACCCTCAAGTTGGCCAGCCTTTTTTTCCAGTGACATACATCAAACTAGCAGAAGAATGCATAACTGTTTCAAAAACCCTACCAGTGGCATGGGGATTTTTAAATGAACAATGCCATGAAGGGTATGGGAAAGAACTACACAACATTCCAGCTGTTCTGTCACAGTATAGAACAGCGATTTAAAAAGGCTTCTTAGTTTCCTCAAGTTCACATTCACATCACTGTGCACATTTAGATTATTTCATAAGAAATTTCTTGAAGTTAAGATTAGAATTTTTAGAATTTCAGCTGCAGGAAATGGCTGTCACAGATGCCAAACAAGAATAGTAGTATTTGCAAAATAATTATATATGTATGCATGTGTGTATGTGACATCCACAATGCATACAAGACAATGACAAAGTATTCAGAAACATGAATTTTAATTGGTAACTACTTCAAGTAACGAAATATAAATGCAAAACATTTCTATATTCCACAAATAAGTACAAAAATCCACATCTCTGATTGGTGAGACACTTCTTTTTCTTACCTTTGTAGTTTCATCTTTACTACCATCATCCACCACTATTACTTCATACGTGAATGAAGGATCTCGTTTCTTAAAAATAAAACCAGAAATAATGCATTTCATCCAACTCCTGAAGTAGGTAGTAGGTCTTTCAAACATCAGCATTCTTTTCTCCCTATCAGTTTTTAACTCATTCAGGGTTGCCAACAGACACTAAAACAACAATGTAAATTTGTTAAGACGGCACAATTAAAGACTTTTGCCATATTTAATGCATGATCCATTACATCAGCTTTTCACAGTTTTCTTCAGCTATGATCTAGAACTAAAAACTCAACTTAGTTTTAAAAGATGAAAGCTCATAACAGCAGCAATGTTAAGAAAACCCAGACAAAACAAAATCCGCAAACTTTCAGGATGGGCTTCTTACCCAAGAACAAATGCTTAAAGAAACTTGTTGGAACAAACCAGTATTTAGTTTACAAAGCTAATTGTATGGTTAAAACTTAATTTCTATCTTGGAGAGATATCACGAATACAAAGACTTTTCCTCATGTAGTAGTATATTAAATTTTTACTTAACTTAAAAACTTACCAGCATTCAATTTAAAAATAACTGATAAGAGTCAGAAAGATTGCTTCTAAGCGGCTAAATAACAGTGTTTTAATGTACACCAAAATAACAACGTGAATAGATCACTGGCATATTATACATGATGCATATAAAAATAATGAACTTTGAATGCAAAATGAAAATACCTGTCTTTTTTCTAGATAATCCAGGGCTTCATCCATCATAAGAGGTACTAGAGAAAAGGTGGAGGAGGTCAAGTTAGTAAATCATAACAGACAAAGCACCGAAAGCACCTGCAAAAGCAAGCTGAAAATAACCACAGAGCAAAGCTGGGCAAATGCCCTCTTGCATAAAACACTACCTTTAGTAAACAACCTTAGTATTTGCAACTCTTAAGTCCCCTCCTTTCTGAATGCAAAAAGAACACTGAAGGGAATCACACATGTAAGACACGATAAAAAGATTTCTTCTGAAGAACAAACTTCACATTTTGAAATACGTATCTACACAATACTAAAGGAACAAAAATAATCATTGTCCATGACTAACCCTGCAAACCAGCACTGACTTTATCTATTTAACCAACAAGAGAAATTCCTAACACTAGCCAATAACATGCTTTCTCTTACTAAGGCTGCTGGCCCTGCTGCTTCAGCCAACAAACAGCCACTACTTTTGCAGCTGATGCATTTGCAGTTCAGAAAGACATTCAACCTTACAGTTGCTGTTGCACTGCAGGCTCATTCCTGAGCACATTTCAGGTTATTATTCTATCTCCAAAGAGAGGGACAATCAAATGAAAATCACATTAAGACCCTGCTTACTGAAAACAGGTGTACAAGAACCAGAACTGATGAATGCATTAGACTTGAGAAAGGGCCAGGCCTACCTTGTGTCCAGATACACTTCATCAACACCTCTCTTCACGGGATCCCAAACAGCTCAGTATTTTCACTCACCAAGAAAATGAATGACATCAGTTGCTGCCACATCAACCCCATGTAAAGCTTTAAAGCTTGATTATTTCTACTGCATCTGAAAGCCTTTGCTTTTTAGTATCAGACACTCACATATATGGCCAAGTCAGAGACCTGTGAGATCATCCTTTTTTCCTGCTCGCCTGAGCTGCAGCTGTTGTGCACAGAATGGGAAGCTCTCAAACCGATTTTAAAAAGTCATTTTCTACTTCTAGCCTTACAGCATTTACATAGGCAATGAGCAGCCATTCTGCTGGACTTCATTAGAATAAAGAGGCTCCTTACAAATGCCCCATGCTATTTTTAGCAGCAGAAATCAAACTACACAGTGTCTTAATTTTGAGATTCAATCTACTTAGACTGTTTTCTAGAAACTGTGTCCAAATCAGATAGATAATCTGGCCTGCCAGAATCTACTGCTAACATAAACTGACCTCTGCGCAATTAAAGCAACAACAGATAGATTTTCTTCTTTTTCACAAAACAAGAAAAATCTTACATCGGTCTTCCTCATTGTAAGAAGGCACAACAACAGAGAGTTCCCTGGTAGGAGGATCATGTATACTTGGCACAGATTCTTTCCTGCCTTCAGCATTTACGAAGAATTTCTCTTTCTCATATCGGTGAAAGGTTGGCATTTTTCTGGCAGTTACATGAGCAATCATACAAATCTGTGATGCAAGGCAAAAAGAAATGAGAAAAAATAATTGAGCATTCTATTAAAGGTTTACCTAACTGTTGAATGTGCTGCAAGGGGCAACCAACTATACTCCAGTAATGGGGTGGGTCAACAGTGCAGTCCTTCATTCGCTGACCGAATCACACGGGACCAAAACCGTCTCAGGCCATTTGATGACATCGTTTCACCCACTCTGACAACAGCCAGCATCATTGGCTTGTTACTGCTTTTAACTGCAAAGCATGTAGATACCTCCAAAGTGGCAACTCAAGCCCTGCTGCCCCTTCCCTGAGTAATCTCTACCACACAAGCTGGTACTGCTTCTGATCCAGCACAAAGCCACCAAAATCAATGGCACTACTTGGGACCAGTGCTTGCAAAACCGAGGCTCCGGTCAATTTTATGCATAGCTAAAATAAATCTGCAGAACTTGGTCTTTGGGAGTAGGAGTACTTGGGAACACCATATACACAGTACTGTTGGCTGGCAGCGAAGTATCACTCTCCACGTGTCAAACTTCTCCCACTCGTACGGTATTTCAGTCACTCGGAAGCATATAGGACTCTCAGCAAGTGGTCACTGTGTAAGCGCATTACCGGGATATTTTACAAGGCGCGCTGTCAGAATGAAACGCTTCATTTTTAGCTCGTTTTCGAGGCGTTTCACTCAACGCCTTGCGAAAACACGCTCTCCACAGAACACCACACACAAGCACAGCCCCGCCAGCGACTGCGCAAACCGGGGTCTGCCACCCAGCCCGGGCCAGCCCCAGGGGCTCTAGCTCGGCTGCAGGCCGCAGAGCCCCCCGGCAGGCCCGGTGCCGGCAGCGCCCACACCCCGCACTGCTGTGGCGGCAGTGCGGCCCTACGTACCGCGCCCGCCCGGGACCGCGGATGACCGCGGCGCGGCTCTCACCAGCACCAGGAGAAGGGCGGCTAGGCCCGGCAGCGCCAGCGCCAGCAAGGCTGCAGCTGCGGGCAGGGACGGAGACAACGGCAGCTCCATCCCCGCTGAGGAAAGCGCCGCCGAGCCGCAGGCACCACCCTACCGCACAGCGACAGCGACGCGGAAGCGAACACCGCGCCGGTGCCGAGAGCGGCCGCTCTGCCGGGGACTGGCTCTGAGGTCGTCGGCGCCCCTAGCGGCAGGAGCCCATCACCACCTCCCACATGCCGCCGGGAAGGGCTTCCGGTGGGTCACAAGGCGGTGCCACATCCGGGGCGGCAGCGGTGCAGTCATGGCGGAGGCATTCAGGTAAGTGTCGGGCTCGCTCCTGAGGATTAGGATAGTGTTGTTTTGGCGATCGTCCCAGCCTTCACCGCGGTCCCACCGCAGTGCAGCGCCTGCGCTGGAGGGGAGAGGGGCTCCGGTGTGTGTTCTAACTTATCGTTTTCACTCCGATGCGGTTTCCCGCTGCTGTGATGTCGGCATGGAAGCCGGCCGCCGCCCGGAATCGCAGGCGGGTGTCGGGGGCTCCTGTGGAGCTTGCTTATGGGCGCCTGGCGCTTCACGGCCGTGCTCGGGGCACCCGGCTGTTGGCTGCGCTTTGAAACGTCTCGTACCGGGGCGATGTGGCTGGGCGAAGGCGCGTCTGGCGGGGAGCGGCGGGGAGCTGAGGTGGCTGGGGCCGGACGAGCTGAAGAGGTAGCCGTAGATACAGGTTGAAACAGGATCGTGTGTGTGTATGAATCATGGAATCACGGACAGGTTTGGGTTGAAAGGGACCTTAAAGCTCATCCAGTTCCAACGCCCTGCCACGGGCAGGGGCACCTTCCATTAGACCAGGTTGCTCCAAGCCGCGTCCAACCTGGCCTTGAACACTGCGAGGGATGGGGTAGCCACAGCTTCTCTGGGCAGCCAGTGTCCTTGCTTCTTTCAGATTTATGGCGTAAATGTGTTAACCAAGGTTTAGTAAGTGCTTTTATGTGAACTGGAAGAGATCAGGCCCTGTGTTTGGGATAAAAATCAATAGTACAGGACATGTGGGAAACCTATAAGGGTTAATTCATAGTTGCTATCATGACTTATGATGCTTCTATATGTTAGTTTACATTTGGAGAAATTGTTGGGGTTTTGGGTTGGTTTTGGGTTTTTTTTTTCCCCTCTTGCTTATTTTAACAAAGCTGAGAAGGCTTCGTTGAAATACTGATAATACTTTTATGAGTTGTTTTTTTTTTTACTTGCTGCTTAAAATACTAACACATAAATGCTGTCAGTAATATATAATTAATGGTAAGCATTAATTGTTTCTCAACAACATGTGCAAATATGAAGCATATTTCACAATTCTAGATTTTCTTAGATTCTAAGAAAAAATGTAACATGTCAAGCCTAAAACCATTTTGTAGATCTGAAGGCAGCCCTTGAACTAACAGATATGTCAGTTGCTGTAATAAAATTACCCTTCCTGCATTTCTTCAAAAACGTTCTACACCTTTGTCTTAATAAACACTCCTTTTGAGTTAAAACTAATAGTCAGGATTACTGAGGTGAAAGCTAGTAGTTTTTTGTTAGGTGTATGTGCAGGCAGGTTCCTTATACAAACATCTTGAAAGTGAAAAGATCTTTTTCTTAGCTCAGGTTAGAGTTTTCTCATCTCTCTGTAAATGTATTGTTAAGCAGCTTTGTGAATTATCTTGATTTTCAAATTATTTGTTGTTGTAGGTAGTGCTTATGTATCTTTTTTGCTCTTGCCTACTTGGGAGCTTGCATGTGAACGTCTCTTTCTGTTTGTTTTAGAACAGTGGAACCGTTGGAATATTACAGAAGATTTTTGGTGAGTAAAACACTATACGCATGTATAAATTGCTTTAATCAATTTTTTTCTTGCTTGCTTCTGCTTTTCTAATTTGTCTGTATAGAAACTGAAAACTATAAGGGAAAGCCAGAAATCGCACTGAGCAGGGGAAGAGTGGTCCTACTTTTCAGAATGTGTTTTTCCTGCTGTGAGTAAATGTTTCTGTTGGCCTCGAAAGGAATGTGAGTTAAATTTGACCAAGATGGTGGTGCAGGTTTCTGTCTAGTATTCTGTCTTGTAGACCAGGCTCTTATACGTTGTGACTAAAAATAAATAATAGAGACTATTGCTGCTAACCATGCCCACCGTAACTGTGAAGGGAGCCCACTGACTTGTTTTATTAAGTTAGTCTATCCATTACTAAGGTAATACTAATATACTTAGAAATGGGTCCAGTATTATAGCAGTCAGTTTTGGTTCTCATAATTGAACCAAAAGTATTTTCTTTCAAGAAGCTTGAAATTGTGATGAATAATAATTCATATCTAACATGATGGTGAATTGGTGCAACTTCTAACATAAGGTTCAGGTATTGTACGGCTTCTGACTGACATTATTTGAACGTTGGGTTTTTTTTTGGGGGGGGGTGTTTGGTTGGGTTTTAGTGTGGTTTTTTTCTTTAGTTCACCCTAACATTAGTTTTAAGAGCTGCACTAGGTGTGGATGGGGGAAGGAATTGCCTACAAAATCTAAACAATGCAGATGGGCAGAAACCCTCATTTTAAGGTATCAGTGAGTATCAATTCTTGAGCGATATCCTGAATCTAGCCTGTAGAACTTACCCTTGAGACAATCAATCTATTGTTGTATTTATTTTTTTAATAAATTAAAAAATAGCTTTTTTTTGCAGGCTCATAGGCACAAACTGCGTGTCAATTGATGAAAATTGGCTAGAATGTAATGGAGATCTCCCTACCATCTTTGTAGCTGTGTGTATCTGCTAAAAAAGACAATACTATTTTATATTAACTCCTATAGAAAAAATATTGTTGTGTTATTAAATAAAATGTTTTTTAATTTGAACTTTGTATTTTTTGTTTAGAAAGAGAACTGTCGACCTGATGGACGAGAGTTGGGTGAATTCCGGACAACCACTGTCAATATAGGCAAGTGCTTATTTGGAATAATAATAATGGAGGACGTATTACTAGTCTCAGATTATAAAAGTGACCTTCGTGACTTGCTGATGAGTTTTCTTGGTTCCTGCATTTTGGAACAAGAAAGAGGAAGGATATTTATAGTTTCAACGAGCATTAAAGAGAATGCATGATACAGTGATAGATTTGGGCATTGTTATTTAGTCCTGCTCCTGGGCTGGTGTGCACAGCACATCTTTGGTGGTTGTAGAAGTTTTTTTCTGAGATCAGCAGCATGTGATATAGGTGATGAAGGCAATATCTAGGCATATACTGACCAGTGCAAAATGGATGCACTGGATGGCATCTCAAAGAGGCAGTGATTCTTGGCCTCTGCTTTTTTTCTGAGCTTGATGAGCAACTGTCTTGAGCAGAGGCAAGGTACCTCTTACGCAGTAAGGTGCAGGGCGGCACCTTACTTGCCATTCTTACACAAAGATAATGAAGGGACTGAAGTATCATTTCTCCGATGAAGGGAACCTGAGAGAGCTGGGACTATTCAGCTTAGAAAGGAGAAGGCACAGAGGGATCTTATCCATGTGTATAAATACCTCAAGGGAGAGTGTAAAGAAGACGGAGTCAGGCTCTATTCAGTGGTGCTCAGTGATGGGACACGAGGCAATGAGTGCAAACTGAAACACAGGTTGCCTGTGAATATGAGGAAATGCTTTTCCTGTGAGTGTGACTGAGCATTGGCACAGGTTGTTGAAAGTTGTGGAGTCTCCACCCTTGGAGATACTCAAAAGCCATCTGGATATATTCCTGAGCAGCCAGCTCTAGGTGGCCGTGCTCGAGTAGAGCGCTTGGACCAGGTGACCTCCAGCGACCCCTTCCGGCCTCAACCTTTCTGTGTGATTGAGTGTTTAATATAGATTCTGTTCCCACCCTGGGTTCATTGAGACTTTGCTTAGCCTGTGCTTATTATAAAGTGATGGAAAGTAAACACTTTTATGAAGGTGGGTGTTAATTAAGGCCCTCTGAACTGGAAAACAGATTGTTATCTAACAGCGCTTTCTTTCTTCAGGTTCAATTACAACTGCAGATGGTTCTGCCCTGGTGAAGTTTGGAAATACTACAGTGATTTGTGGAGTTAAAGCGGTTGGTTTTTGTTTTAATTTAGCTGTTAGCTGAACTTGTGCATTTGCATTTAGAATGAATCTCCTGTAGAATTACAATAATATACCAGTCAGACACCAGTAGAGTCTTTCACCTGAGTTACTTTCAGACATGGAATTGTCTAATCCTACCTGTATAGTCTGAGAATGTGCATTTTTGTGGTGTATATTGTGTATGGGGAAAGATATACACAAAAATTAAGTCTTTTTTTATTTCTAGATAAAAGCTTTATAGTTAAGCAGTTACTGAATCTTGATCAATAAGTGCATTGGTAATTAGTTGGCTGGATTATTAAGTGTCTTGTAGCTTCAATTTTACTGCTGGACTGCCATGAAGTGTGAGACAAATGACGACATATTGACTCATTTTGTATTGAGTTTTGAGTTTTCCCATAGGAAAAATACAGGGACTGATAAAAGTGGCTCTTGTAAATCTCATTGTATTGGTAACTGGCAAGAAAATTAGCGTTTTTTTTATAGAATAGCTGGGAAATCTTTTTGCACAAAATCCAGCTCTTAGGTTTTATCTTTTTTGTTTGTTTGTTTGTTTCTCTAGGAACTTGCTACACCCACAGAAGATTCTGCTAATAAGGGATATATTGGTAAGTTTTTCAGGCCTCTTAAAAGAAGAATAAATTTGGGTAAAATTGTATTACTTAAAGTCAGTTTCCAACTTGACATATAAGCAGTGGTCCTTCAGAAATGACAGAATTCCCCCTGCTCTTCTTGTGGAATTTCCATCTATAGCTACCTTCTTACAGCTGATTACAGGCCAGACTGCGCCAGAAGGAAGTATGTATTCTAGAAGGGGAAGGCAGTTCATCTCTAAAAGATTGCGGCATGCAGGGTGACATAAACCCTCTTTATTTGTGGAGAACTGTGAAAGTCCCAGGCGCACGTCCTCATGCCTGTTTGGACGTTCTTTTGAAATGCAGTAATTATGTGGGAACTGAGAGCTTAGGCAAATTCCCTTTTTATAAGGCATCTCTGAAGTATGTTGTTTTCAGTAAGCTTGATTGTGCTTAGGTGTTTGTTTTCATTTTTTTTTTTCATAAATGTTTATGCCTGGTTTTGCTTCAGGTCTAAAGCATCAGGTTTTAATGGTTGCTGAAAAGCACATGGCATACCAGTAAAGTCAGGCAGTAGTGTGAAAATGCTGTTGTTTCGTGCTCAGTTTAAGAATGCTTAAGACTCAAGGAAGCGTTTGTGTGGGGTCATATTCATAGCAGAATTGCAAACAGAACATGGTAGTTAGGAGTATGTGCTTCTCTGTGGACTGTATAGTTTCTGAGTATGGAGTACTGCAAGTTCTTTAATACAAATTCATGCCTAACTTTATTTTTGAGAGAAGTAGGAAGACTTGATTGAAAAATTGCCTTTAATTTGAAGACATAAAATGGTATTAAGAGTGTGTATAGTCTTATTTGTTTTTGATATCCCACTGCCTCCTTTCTTTAGCTTATGACTAATGATTCTTGCTGCTTAGTTCCAAATGTAGAACTGCCATCCCTCTGCTCACCGAGGTTTCGCTCTGGCCCACCTGGTGAAGAAGCTCAAGCAGCAAGCCAGTTCATTGCGGATGTGATTGAAAAGTAAGAACAGTCTTAGTGCACTTAAAACACAAGAACTCAGCAAGACAGTTTTCTATTTCCTGGTTTACATTCTTGTTTTATTTCAGTTCACAGATAATAGAGAAAGAAGACCTGTGTATTGCAAAAGGCAAGGTAAGTTGTATCTCACAATGAAGAGAGATGTACTAACAGGATCAGTGTTGAGATGTTAAGGTATTTGGAGTTATGGGTTGTTGCTGCTTTTTAGTCTTCATAGCTTGGTTTACATCAGAAGTGTAAAAATTGTATGATAGAAATAAGTAGCTTTGGTCATGTGGCCAGCATTTTCTCAGATTTTGCACCATTTGCTTAGCTGCTGTAACATCTCACATGTACAAACCTTTTTCGATAGCTTGTTTGGGTGCTATACTGTGATATTATATGTATGGACTATGATGGAAACCTTCTGGATGCCAGTGCCTTCGCTTTGTTAGCAGCATTAAAAAATGGTAAGTCTTCTCTAGAGAAAGAGACACATTCGAATTAGTGTTGCTTGGAGAAATGTTAGTTTTGAGTCATGATGAATAGGTAGCTGAGCCACAGTTCCTTAAGACTGCTTGGTTCCTGTCATTGGAATGCTAAATTATTAAAATGCAACTCCCAGGTGGAAATTATGGTATGGATGCCATAGATGTGTAACACCTGAGGAGTAGGAGCCATTTGTATGTGTATTGCTGCTCTCTTGCAAGACTGCTACTCTGGTGTGTGTTCTTCCATGTCAGAGAGCTGAATCTTTCAGCAGTGGCTATAAACAACTTTAATGTCTGGAACAGTTTCTTACCTCATTAATGTGTAAGCAGATGTTGTTGGGGGCTTTGCTTACACAAATACTCCCTCAACAACAGAGTACTCTTAGCTTAATGTGATACAGTTTGAAAAAAAAGTTTTCATGCATGCAATGTGTGGATTGATTGTTCACAGGTATGTGGCTTATAAATGCACATAGGAGGCAGAGCAGAAGGGAGTTTTCAGCAAGGCCTCCTTTTCCAACTGTGAATTGCTTGCCTTTGAATTCTTAAAGCTGCTTTGCTCCTGATTTCCATCTCCCAAAACTGTATGGATCTCATTTTCAGAGCAAGAGTTACCTGAAGATAAATTCACTGATTCTACAGATACATATAACTCATGAGATGAGACTATATTCCTCATGATGAGGAATTTTCAGTGCCTTAGAAGAACTTAAATATTTCAGTAGTCTTGGACATCTTTAGGCCTACTAAATCCAACAATGTTTAATATTATACCATTGTCATTTTTCAGTACAACTGCCATCAGTTACTATAAATGAAGAAACTGGTTTATCAGAAGTTAACTTTAAACAGAAGAGTCCTTTGATGATCAGAAAGCATCCGGTTGCCACATCATTTGCTATATTTGATGAGTAAGTTCATAACCGTTTTGTACCTATGAACACCACTATGGGAAAGAAGTGAAAGACAGAGGATGCTACAGATGATGTTTATGCTCTTCTGCTAGTGAAGTGCATGCAGCCTTGGGCAGTGCTGTTTCACTTGATCTGAAATTCACAGCCTCTCTTGTTAACTGCCCTGTAGCTCAGTAATATGAACAATTATGCAGTATGACAGAACAAAGTCTGTCCAACTTCTTCCTTAAGACAAAACTTGTTCCCAACCTAAAAAATACGCTTAAAAGTACAGGAATAAGTATGGTTTTGCAGTATCTGAGAAGGAAGAACTAGTGTTTTAGAAGCCTATATAAATAACTGATATACAAGATGGTAGTTCTTGAACAACATATATCAAGGACTTTGTTAACAGAGGAAGTAATAGTCTGGTAAGAACAACAGAGCCTTTGGATAGCTGAAAACGTAATTACCCAAGATGAAGTCTGGGCAACACTCTTAAGTCATTGTTCATGTAGATCAAGAATCTGATCATAAGACTTCAAAATAACCATATCTAATAACGTGACTCCTTACCTGAAATTGTTTACTGGCTCTTCATTAGTCCAGATGTGTTGTCTTGTTCTGCTGCCATTTACAAGAAATGCAAGGATTTGTGGTGGCATCCATTTGAAAAGTAAAATATGATAAATTAGATGGTGCTCACTGTGCTACGAGTCTGCTGAAGATTTAGGTAACTTTAGAGACTTTGGTGGCCTATAGCACATAAATCTGTATATTTAGAAATGATTAATAGGCTCTTAAATTCACATAGGAGATGGGGGCAGGGAGTGCTGAACTCAAATGTTGACCAAGTGATTACCAAAATGAATCAAACCAGAAAGTGATCAGTACTTTAGAGTGCTTCTGTTAATTGCTTTAATACCAGTTTTTGTGGGTCTGAAGTGTGATGTAAACTGGAAGTGAGAGTTTGGCTAGCACTATGGGCAGATGTTGTCAGCAGGGTATTATTCGCACACAAATCACACACATACTTGCCAATAAAAAAAAAATGTTGCCTTTGGAGGAAAGCTTTCAGTGGCTGTTGGGCTTTGTCCCTTCACTGAAACCAACTGCTGCATTAAACAAGTTACCCAAGTCTCCCTTTAGCTCCTAAAGCTAAATATTGAGGGTGAGTGTGCTTATGCGTGTCTGTGGTTTGGGTGTTTTGGGTTTCTTTTAAATTCTGGTTTATTAGTTTTTGTACATCTGTTGACACAGCCTTCTACAGAATGTGTTTTACATACTCTGGCTTCCAGAGACATTTTTCTTGTGCATAAAAGCCCTCCTTGAATCATTGAAACTCCTGGGTTGCTGGATGTGTGGCCGCGGGTGAGGATTGCTGGTGCAGAGTGCTGTGCAGCTCCAACACTCGCTCCTGCGGCAGCAACCGGTACATAGATAATGAGTCTGATGCTTCAAACTCTCCATGTGTGCCAGATCCCTCTACACAGCATGCAAATAGCTGATGCTACACAGTGCACGTGGATAGAACCAATATAGCAATATTTCTGAGTAGGGGAGAGAAGAACTTACTTATGTTTTCATTACATCATTGCTATTAAATGGCAAGGTGAAACTGTTAGCGATGCTTTAAATTTCAGCTTTGAGTTCAAGATTTTCTTGTGCAAAGTTGGCTTGTAGATTAGATCCTCTTTCCCCCTCCCTCCATTGGTTTGCCCTATTTTTAACTTAAATGGTTCAAAATAACAATATTTAGTCTCTCTCAATGATGTGCATCCTGTTATGTGTGACAGCTTATTTTGGCTGCCTTAAGGAACCCAGTAAATCCAGTTATGACTGTTCCTAGTCTGGCATTAAAAGTTTTCTAACAAGAAACTGAGAACTACTATGGTGAATTTACCATTGGAAATAAATTTTGCCTTAAGGTCAGGTAGAGATGAATGCAGCCTACACCTAAAACCAACACCATTGTCTTCGATAACCACTGCAAGTGGCAGTTTAATGGCATTTTCATAGAATTGGGTGTCACAAATCTATGAAACTTTGGCATAAAGCTGTACTTTCAGCAGCTGGTATTATAAGATGCATGCACATGAGTATGCGGAATCTTCCATGTTTTTTTTTTTTTTTTCAATCGGTGCATTTTGGTAAGAAAACAGATAACCCTGAGCACTAAATCCACCTAATAGTATTTTGTGAAAGACTACAGTAAAAATTAATGCTATGTGTATTTTGCGGTAACACACTGACACCTCTGCATATGTCTTTTTTTCACAAGCACACTGCTCATTGTTGATCCAAATGCTGAAGAAGAAGACTTAGCAACTGGAACAGTGACTGTTGTAACTGATGAAGAAGACAGACTCTGTTCTGTCCACAAACCAGGTACTTCCAAGTTCATTACACAAGAGCCTGTGGAGACAATAACCTTTTCTTGACCTAGATGTTAGGTACCTGCTTTTTGTTGTAAAATATGGGTGCTTCATGAGAACACTGTCAACTTGAGAACTTACTAAATGACTTGCTCTTGAAATTCCTTTTCAAAAAGGTGGCATGCCTGAAGTTCAAGAAGTCACAGCCTGACCTACGTACAGCACAGAGCAGATTTTGAGCATGCCTCCTGTTAAACCTCTAGTTTGTTTGTTTTCTTTGCTGTGTGTTCCCCAGGCGAAAGTTGCTGGTCATGAGAATTACTGTATTACTTAATATGCTCATTTGGAAAATACATTTAGAGATACATAACTGAAGTATTAGTAGAAAATATTTGTTTCCTTTAATTTTTAGGTGGAAGTCCTCTCACAGGAGCCAAGCTTCAGGACTGTATCACCAGAGCAATTACAAGACAGAGAGAAGTAAAGAAGCTGATAGACAAAGTAATAAACAGTATTAAGCCCAAGTGAACAAAAGGAGAGATCTTTTTGAAAATGGATTTGTAAAAATTGTATTTGTTACAGTGTTCACAAACCTTTCATACTAAATAAACAAATACCAGTACTACATTTACAAAGTTCAGTTTTTCCTAAAATGTTTTTCACCCTTATATACAGTGCTGTTGAGTGGTAAAAAATACAACATTCTGTTAAAAAATTAAGTGACTTAAGGAAACCAGAGTAGCTGCTTTGTAGGTGAAATCTCCAAGTTCTGGAGGGTTGGCTTCCAAAAGCCAGTTAATTTATTTCAGTGTAACGTCAAAGTTTGTTTTCCTAACAGTGTTATGAAACACTGATTTGATTTTAAGCTTTCTCCTTTATAAATTGGAAGGAAAAAAAAAAAAGAAAAAACAATCCCCTCTGAAACAATTCTGTACTGGGGCGGGGGGAGCAAGTCTCAGGACTGTGGAGGGGCTGATATGCCTCTTTTCCTTTTACTTTTTGAGTGGCTGCCTGAATGCTGTTGCTGCCGCAGGTGAGCTGCTTGTGCCGCTGCTGCTGCCATAGCCATTTGATGCTGCAAGAATCGCAACTGCTGCCATGAAGGAGAAGGGGGAGAAAAAGCTTGTTAGTGTTGACAATGAAATTTTGTTTCGCATCAGGAAGAATGAGAGGAAGGGGTGCGGAATAAAAGGAAAAGAAAAAAGAGGAAGCACCAGGTTGACAAAGGGAATACACCGTGTGCTGGGGCAGTGAGTACAGTCAAGCAGCACCAGTGGCACAGAAGCCTGCTGAGGGCATTTCTAACATTTCACACGTGTTCTTGGCAGCTTTGTTTCTTTGCCCTTTCTCTCCATCGCAGTAACTGCAGTAACTCAGCAACTTCAATGAATGTTTGGGTGACGTAGTATATTTTAATGTAATACCTTCTCAGGGTATGCGTTGTACATATTTTCTACATGTATCACAAAGAGGAGGCTGTGTGCTAAAAAGGTATTACCGTATTTTCATAAAGCAGCTGAACAACAGTGCTAAAGTAATGCTTGGCCAGAGCTGTCACTTCCATGTACTGACCACAGCAGTGCTAAGCTCAAAACTTATATTGACCAATATAAGCTCATTTAGATGTGTGCCACAAGCACTCCTTGAATGTTAGCAAATCAGGAAGGTGGATGGCTTAAATGAATAAAAATAAATTCAGTGCTCCAAGCTGAGAACCAGATTTTAAATCTTCCATGATAGTTTGCAAAATTCATGGGTTTTTCATTTGCCAGACCATAAGGACATTAGTTTAAAAGTCAAAAGTGGGTAATTTTTTTTTGTTTGGAGCTGAGAATTGTATTTTTTAAATCTATTATTTTTTTAAAACAGAGTGAAGTTGCTGGATTACTTGTATCTGTTGCTGCTGCTGCTGCAAGGCTTGTTGTTGCTGTTGTAAGGCAGAAGAGAGCTGGAGTCTCTGCTGAGGAAGGCTTTGCCCAGGTCTGTTCACAGCAGAGTTAAGCTGAGACAACACTAAGAAAGGAGAAGGGGAGAGCAGGCAGGTCAAAGAGGGCAGGTTGAGTTTGGCAGGGTCAGGGAAGGAAGACATAGGAATATAGTGTAACAGAAAAGAGGGATCAAGAGGATTAGTTTCACAGTTAAATTGGAAACAGTGCAGAATAACCATGATCTACACGCTCTGTTAGTTAGAACATAATTAGATTATGAAGTGCTTGTGGAGACAGAGAGGTTTCTCATATTGGATGTTAAGCACACAGTTAAAGAAATGTTCCTCAATGAAGTCTGGCATGGAAGTTCTCTGTATTTTCTTTTTGTATCAAGTGTGACGTTTATGTTGTATCAATTTCCTACACTTAACTGCCAAACAAAGCAGAAAAGTGCATGCTCTGAAGTATTTCTTGTATAATTCATGTGCTGACAATAAACAGTAAATTGTTCTGATGTAACATAAGACTTCTTTAAGACCAAACTTCATCTCAGTGTGAATTTACTGACATACATACACACTTCACCACACAAGGAGGCTCAGCAAGCACATACCTGTGGCTTGAGGTTGCACAAAATTCCCTACTCCGGTCAGGTTTATTACAGCAGCTTGTTGGGCAGATAATGCCTGATCTTGAGCAGATGGACCTTGGTCAGAGCCCTAGCAAAAATGAAAAGCTTGATCCTTATTACCAAACTTTGGTAACAATGAGTAAGTAAATAAAGCCAGTGTGAAGGCAAACTTCTGAAGTGCCACTTAAAACCATTTAATTCTACATCTTCCAGTGTGTACAGATACAGGCTATGATGTAATCACTACTAAAGTAAAACAAACAGGTGATGAATGCCCCAAACCAGCTCCATTTTGGCAGAAATAGTATAATGCCTGCCACCCAGCAGAAATCCCATGTAGTTGTAAACTTCCCTACAGCCAGCAGAGACTACAGTTCATGGTTGTAATCTTATGACAATATCCTGTTCCACTCCCAACCCGTCTTCAGGTGACATCTGAAACCATCCATGTGCAAAGGTCTTCGTCAATCAAAATGTGCCAAGTCTGAAGCTCACATTCACATGTTCACATTGTGCCACACACTCCTTGAATTCATTAATACAAACCCTGCTTTTAAAATTTTATTTTCAGAACAGAATCGTTCTCACAGTAATCACTCAAATGGAATTAGTGAAGTCTGACCTAGTGTCTACTGAAGTCAAAGGGTACTGAATTATGACCTCTTCTATAACTTAAATTGTGCATTGATTCAGAAGTGGAGAAATAAAGTACTACATATGCAAGTCAAGCAAGCTGCATGGTTTATCTGTCAGAAAATAAAATCTGAGCTGGTGCATTTCCAGCGTTGCAGTGCTTCTGCAGAATAACCGCATGCAATAACGCCACTAAGACCTAAGTAAATTTGACCAAAAGACTACACATTAAGAAGACATCATAATCTTGATGGAGATGACTAAGACTTAGAATGTCACAACCAACATTTGGAGAAAACTCCTAAATACGAGATGAAAACATATATATCCTGTTTGCAGCACAGAAAACTGCTAGTCTTTTTGGGCATAAGTTTCTTCCACAAAGCACTTGGACTACAGCACTATGAGCACACACATATTTGTCCTTTGTGAAAGCTAAGGAATTGAATATTTGTATGAACTCATTTTAGCTCATGACCCTAGTCCTAGTCTATAACGTGTGGTAAGAGAGAAGTTCCTTAGGGCAAGTCAGCCAATGCAGAGAAATAGTTCTGGAGGAAACCATTCTGCCACGTGAAGACCTAGGCTCACATCAGCTTTTTTGTAAATGCTCTTGAAAGTTGAATGTCTCAAAATTAAAGCCCAATAGTATGAGCTTGCATGATTTCTTTTTAGTAGTTCAAATAGTAACTGACATTTGTATTCTGCGAACAAATCCCATTAAACTGTCCCACATTCCAGAATAAGGCCTTTGACACAGGAGTGTCATATAGTCATACGCCATACAAGTATCAGAAGGAGGTATTTCATTTATGACCATTCTACAGCAGAATGAACAAAATTATCATGATAAACAGAGTATCCAGTAGAGGCTATTTGGCAAACAGAAGTCTGGTAAACATGTCTGGAAAGACAAAAGCTAAAGATCACAAAAGCAGAACAGCTACTTCTCCCAAATTGCTGCATTAGTGCTGGTAAAGGTTTTTAGGCACAGGTAGAACCAATCACTCAAAGTCTGTCATTTTGAGACCACACAGATCAGTCTCTTTCAGGAGTTTAGACTTCTTCAGTGATTAAAGCCGTTAACGCTACTTACAGGCAGCAGTAGCAAGTGTCTTAAGATTACAGCTTTAAAGCCAACAGGTACTTCCTCCGGTGCAAAGAGAACAACTGTGTTGAGCTACAGCGGTGAGGATCGTAAGCCAACTCACAGCAGTGTAAGTAAGAATTTGTACTTACTCTGTAGTTACCCCAATTATGGTTTTAATGTGTTTATCTGATGTATCTTTACATCAGCTAGTTATAAACAGGACAACACTTAAGCTGATTTTACACCTCTCATACAGTGAGCTGGCTCTCTTTATGGCTACAGTTAGTGCTTAGCCAGTTGTTTCATTACAGCTGTTTTATACAGGATGTAAGTAACAGAAAATAACCCAGCTCCAGCCATGGCAACAAAGCCGCTGCAGTCTCTGCAGATTGAGAAGGGTTTGGCGGAAGACTTTCCTCCCCTCTGCTTCAGATCTACTGGGTACAGGCTCATTTACTTGTGGAGACGTGGAGAATAGGAGAAACTGTTTGATCCATGCACCCCAGGCTGAGGGCGGTTAGCACACACCTGTTCTCCCTGTTGCTGAGGACTACAGGTTATAGGCTGCTGAGATTGCTGCTGTGGAGAAAACTGTGGCAGTGGCTGCTGCTGGAGTGGGTTAAAAGTAAGTGAACCACCTGGAAGCTGTTGAGGATTAAAAACAAAAGGCATAATTCAATCAAACTGCTGCGTTTCTCGCTATCTGAGGATAAACATGATATTCATCATGATGTACTCCTTGGAGGTTTGGCTTTGGTTCTGTTTGTTGCTTCTAAGTTTGGGTTTGTTGGTTTTTAATCCTTTGAAATAAATCAGTTTACAATTGCTGCTGTTTGTGAAAAAGCCTTATGCTCAGAATACAAATTATAGCAAGATATTTTCACAGGAAAATAAGAGTTTTATTATTTATATTCTGAAAATGTAAAGGTTAGGCTTCAAAAGCACAGTATGTTGTTTTCCCTTTTGGAATATTCCACTGAATTTTAATAGATGCTTCCAGTCAATGAACTGCAAGGTCTAATGCAAAAAAAAAACCCAACCAAACAATGCTTGAGTGAAAGAGTCTTGATTCCTCCCCCTTTCCCCAGCTTTAGTTGCACTGATTTCAGCCAAATTATTCTTGGCTCATATGAGTGGCAGAGGTAGCTTGAAAAGATGTACTTTAATGTGGAATCACACATACAGGATACACACATACTCAGTTTTACAGAGGAGCTCTACTCCAGCATAACTGCCTCCTGTGCCTGCCCTTTTCCATGTTTCTGGAGTGAGTACAGGAGTGGGAAGAGGAAGTATAGCTGATCTTTTACTGGTATTAATGTTTTAAAACATGGTGCAACACTTGTGGAACGCTGAAACTGCATTTGCAGCTGACTTCAAGATCCAGGATCTCCACCTGGTTCTAGAAACACCCTGTTCTCCTTTTAAATGGAACTGTGACATAATAAGTGACTTCTGCTCATGCTTGTACTTGTATGGATGCTTAGTGGAAAGAAAACATTTACAGACCTTCTAAACTCCGTATCTTATATGAACTTCTATTTCCATTATCAGAAGCTCTTTAAAGCTATTAATTACTGCACCTACCTGTGCATGCTGAGCTCGGCTTTTAGGCACTGTATGTGTAACCCCTGATTCTACTGTAGTTTTGTACTTTAACAATAATAATAATTTCAGTTTAAAGAATGATTTGCAGTAAAAGTGTAGGTGAATCTTGAAAATAAAAGATTGTATTTTAGGATTAATATCTTGAATTCAAATGTCAGCATGTTTAGATTATTACTGAGAACTAGCTGCTTTCTTATGAGCTAGGAATATGATTTCCACTTAGTATCTTTATGAAAGCAGCTTTCTTGCTTATTCTAAGCATTTTAAATAAGCAATTAAAATTTGCAGTAAATGGTTTGTCCAGTCAACTGGCTTCAAAAAGACCAGGGTGGGGGGCAATGCAGTACTAAACATGTCTCTAAAGAAATATAGGAAATTATCATTATCATTGTGTCCAAGTATATCAATTACCTGTAGAAGATTTAAGGGCCGAAGATTTGATGCATTTTTCAAACCAAAGGGGCTGCCTGTTAAAGAAAACATCTTTTTATTAGTAGGAACTCTTCACTTAACTGCACTTGTGTATTGCAATTAATAGCCCTTTCCACTGGGATTATTTCTAAACATGTGGAAATTGGAAAACTGACTTACTGTACACTTAATACAATGCTGTATTTTCTGTAATGCTGGTGAGTTCATAGTTATCCAGATTCAAATTTACAGAGAGCTGACTAAACAGAAAGAAATGTGTATCACTACTAAGCACTGCACCCTGTAACATATAACCTGTTCATGCATTTACACAAAGCTGAATGTGGAGAATATCACAGCAGTTATCCTTCAGTCATTCTTCTTCTGGCTTTAAAACATTTTACTGTTTATACAGTAAATCCAGAAATGTCCAAGGGCTCAATGAAGTAACAGGCTCTCAGTTTCTCAATCACTAACAGAAAACAATCCCACTCAAAATCTTAGCAATTGCCCACCCGTCCAAGGGCTTCTGGGAAGACATATCTGACTTCTAGAGCTTTTGGCATTATTCCGCATGGCACTCTTCAAAGCTATGTTAAAGAAAGATGTACGTGTGGTTAAGTGATGAGGTGGGTAGAGAACTGATACAAACTCTCCGGTAAAATAGTGTCTGTCAAACAGAACTCCCAAAAGGTCTTCCACAGACCTTGCTCAGTTCACTACTTCCATCTGTTATGTGGGTGACAACACAGCATGTAAAAATCTGTGACAACAAACTGATAAAGGTTGATAGTGTTTGAAAGGACAGAACTAGAATTAAAGGTGATCCAGGTGAATTAAAGAAAGCATCCAAAATTCAGTAACTGAATAAAAAAAGACAAAGGAATGAATACAAAATTGTAACTAGCTTTGTGTATGTACAGCAAGAAAGGACATAAGAAGTTACAGTAAGTCACACGCATATCCAAACCATCCATATCACCAACTATAGAACACACAAAGAATCTTTTCATACAGTTTACACTTATAAAAAACTCACAATAACTCTCTGTCACAAGATGCTCTTGAGTCCAAAAATATAAATGGATTCAAAAACCAAATAGATAAATCCACAGACTAGAAGCCTAGTATGGGATATTAAGCACAAAGATCCATGTCGATAGCCTTCAGCTGAGAATGTCTCAAAGCTGTAGATTTCCACAAGAGGAACAGGTTGTATACAAGGGATATTTCACTTCACACTTCTGCCTCATCTTAAGCTCTCTCCTAAGTATCCTCTAATGGCAACTGTCAGAGACAGAATATAAACTGGATGGATTTTTGGCCTAAACCAGTAACGCCATTCTTATGTTAATGTAATGCTGTTGCAAAAAATAGAGATAAAAAATAGGCAGACCTCATTTGGGGAAATGTTAACGGGAATGCTGTGAAAGAGATGAGATGCATTTATTCTGCTGTGCTCCACAGTGGTATATCAGCCAAGCTCAGGCTTGTGTCCAGTTTTGGTTATCACATTTTAAGAAGGATGTAAGCAAATTGGACAGTCTAGAAGAGAGTGACAGATTATGAAAGGTTTGAAAAGTACGACCTAGCAGAAAGAGAAGACAAATGTGGGACATGACAGCACGTTTGATACTTAGAAGGTAAAGAGAAAGGGTGAACAACTATTTTTAATGTCTAGAAGGAATAAGAGGAAAAAAAAAAACTTAACTTGCTATTTAGGAGATGCACTGTAATTACAATGAAAAATTTTGTGTAGACGAACTACTCCAAAAAGACACCAAGGAAGATGGGAATCTTTAGTGAAGGCATTTAGTCAGTTTATACAAACATTGGTTCAGCATGTTTTAGACAGATTGATCCTGTTTCAGCATAAACGATGGATATCTTGAAGTCTCTTCTATCATTCTGATTTCATAATCATACATTAGTTTTTGTTTCTTGTACGTTCAGAAAAAATAAACTAAACTTTAAAATCCTGCTTTAATGAATACTGAGGCATAGAGATTTATATAGTCATATTTGAAGGCAATAAGGAACTAATTAATTGTCCTACTAGAATTGGAACATGTTGCCCAGAGAAGTTGTGGATTCCCCATCTTTGGAAGTGTTCAAGACCAGATTGGACGGGGTTTTGAACAACCCGGTCTAGTGCAAAGTGTCCCTGCCCATGGCAGGAGGGTGGAAATGGGTAATCTTTAAGATCCCGTCCAACCCAAACCATTCTATGATTCTATGATAATAAAGCTGTACCAAGGACAGAAAAAAATACTTCGCACATTTAGAAAGTGAGGAAACTAAGTCATGCCTTTTTTTCTAGCAGTCATCATTATCAAAGTTGCATATGAATTTGCATATGAATTTGGAATTTATCTCAAACTTCCATACATAAACTTCCATACATAACATACCAAACAATCCAGGATTAGAGTATGTTTCCCCAGTCTAGCTCCTCAAAAATGAATCTAAAGCATAGCCTACACTTTGAAGGCAAAAATGCACACGTTGCTCATGAGCTCCAGCCATCAAATACACAATCTATCCACACAGTGGCCACTTTTGTCCACTGTACTCACACTATGTTTTCACACTGTCCCTATCTGTAGGGTGCCTTACCAACTTATGCACACTAACCTGCTTGAGAGGCAGACTGCATTGCAGCAGGCAGCGCATTTGGTACCAGACCTCCTGATGGTAAAATGCCACTCAGATTTATACCTGCAGGGGCTATGGCACCAGTGTTGCACCCCAACATAGGGTTTGAACCACTCATCAGTGTCTGCGCTCCACTGTAGAAGAGGAAAGACAATGCATCAAACCCAAGTGGTACAAGTAAATCTGAGTAACTAAAGTTTTGCCCTGTCTCATGACAAGTAATTTAGCTGTTTGCTGTAAATGGGATTGTGGATAAGGCATCAAGGCAGCTTAAAAAAATCATTATGCTTAGGGCATAACCAATACATAAACCCATATTTTCAGGATATACACTTTTTTCCCCCTTTGGTATAATGTACAGAAAATAAAACACATGTGGTTCTTCTAGAAATACTGAAATATCGTCAGTCTTCAAAGTAGTTGAACTATCATAACAAAAAGTTAAGGAACAAGTTTATGTTTTCTTTTTGAATAAAAAAAAATCTAATTAATCAACAGTGATCAACTGCTGAACACTTTGGATGACTAACTCAAGTGTCCGATACTTGCACTAAAGAACACCATGTGTCTTATACTGGCCATCTTCTATTGATCACAGAATTTTATTAGTCTAAAAAGCAGTTCACATTATAACACACGATCTATTTCTGACAGCAGCAGTTAGTGTTTTTTCTTTTTTTAAATCACAAAATGAGTTTTAAGGATCAAAGACTGTTTAACCTCAATGTTTGATCAAATTCTTAGAAACCAGATTTGTTGTTTTCTCATTTTTTACCTTTCATTCATATGCACTTTAGTACCAAATCTCTTTCCATTTTTATTTTAGAGTTGTCTACCTATGATACTTCATCTCCTCTTGGATTAATAAAAAAGTTTTTAAAATTCATGAGAAAAAACCTCAGAAAGTACTCAAACTGAGGTTAAGTCTTACAGAATCAAACTATAGACATCCAAAAAGCTGAAAACAATACGAGTCTTTCTTAATATATTCTTATAGTAGGTGCCTTATATTTAAGAAGTACAAATAGTTTCTCACGGCTTTTGACTTCATAATTACAAAGTGAACGATCTTTTTGGATTGCAGATTCTGAAAAATATCAATCCCACTGGATTCTGGACAGTCCTGTACCACTTCCCCCCCCCCCCCCCCCACAAA
>JANHGB010031213.1:0-36065 GCA_026283785.1 Coracopsis vasa
TTTTTCTTCATTTCTGATGTGAAAGAGTCACCTGCAGTTCCCTTCTGACAGTAGAATGTCAGAAAGATGAAAATTTGACTGCTGCAGCATTCTGCAAAGTTGTTTGGTTCACCTGGACTCTGCAAAAGCAGCAGTAACATTGCTGTATTAACATAATTTAGAAGCTTACTGCTGCTTATTGGGAGATAGAAAAGGGGAGAAAAAAACCCCTACAAGTTCCACACAAGTTTAACTGAATTAAGGCATATAAAGTCTTTTCAAAAGCCACGTTTGTTTTAAAGAAAATAGAAGCAAAATTTCTCAACTCCATTCTCTTTGTTATTCATCAGCAGGAAAGCAGAAAACCTAGAATACATGCCTAGCATCAATTTACAAGAAAATTCTTAATCCCAAAATACTCAGCTTTGAAAATGTTTAAATTTCTGATTGGGGGAAAAAGAAAATAAATAAAAGACCATACCAACAAAAGCGCAAGTACTTTTTGGTGCATTTTGCAGCACAAATTGAGCTTAGGTCCAAATTCTTTTAACCAAACTTCTTTTGGTAGCAAAACTTGGTGAACAATCTGCCTGTAAGAGAGTTCTTCAGTAGGAAGACTAAGCACCTGCGACTAAAATTTTAAAAACATTTTCCAAATGCTACAGCAAATTAAAGGAGGGACCAAAGTCTTTCCCTCTTAAATTTAAAGCACAGAGTTAAATAAGCTCTAATGTAATAGTTTACAGTTGCACTCACTGTAGAAGTTATGAGAGAAAACCCCTTTCCATACAGGAAAAAGTTTCTCTTAACAGCACTTCACTGTATTTTTTTGTGCCTTGCTTACCTACAAGCAATTGAATGATTACAATTTGAATCGTAGAGCTTGTTGCCATAGAGATTGGGAAATTTAATATGGCTAGGTTTATTATTATGATGATGTAGGTTTATGACACCAGAGATGAAACTTTCCACTTCAAATAGTTAGCTCTAATTAAAACATAGAATAGTGGGTAATGTGTTGCCTAGCCATATGCTTATTTTTCATTTTCTGTTTTGATTACTCAATTTGAGTCCATTCCAAGGGAATTGACATGTTATTCTGTCATCTACATACCTTCTAGGCACACAGCTACTCTTACATCATAACACATTAATATCACATCACAATTTGATGTAGTTCACAAAATCCTTAACATTAATAAAGACAGGTTTCTCTTCCCCAAATTCACAAACTCAAAAATGTATAATTTTTTAGATCTTTATTTTACCTGAAAAAGAAATAGCCTGGATTTGTTTAAAGTTACTCTTTTGCATCTGGGATTTGTCTAACAGGTTCATGAGTCACTAAAGGCTTAATGCTCTAAACTTCATTTAAGTGTCTAATTCAGTATGTATGCCAGAGCCTCTGTGACAAGGATTTTATGAAGCTAATAGCAGTATTGTGCCTGCTAGGTTTTTTAGGTTATTACAAGTAAGATGAAGATATCTCATAGCACATGCATTCGAAAAAGCCAGCTTTATTTTGTTGAACACATTCTGCTTGGAGACAGAGTCTGTTCCCTGACCATAAAACAGTTTGTACCAGGCTATTAAAAAGAAAACACACAGAAAAAATTACACAGCTCTTCAGAGAGACAGAGAAATGTGGAACTGTGGATAAAACATTATCCAGGAGAGGACAGGGATCTATAAGGTAAGGCACTCAGGTAGGAGGAAAAAGCCATCTGAGGACAAACCTGCATCCTGTGAACCCAACCCTTTACTCTGCACAAGGGCATAGCTTGAAAAAAAAATGCAGGGCTTGTCCCTGCTCAAACCAGCTTCCAGATCATTGAGCAGGGCTCTCTCAGGGATTACAGGAGGTGCTTGAGCCATATCATGCTGAGCAGAGCAAGTACTTCAAACATGACCAGTGCTGTTGAGCAGCACAGCCCCTTCTCTAGTGATTACATAAGAAATTTTGCTCAAGAACAGTGTATTTTGTGATTCTTTAAATCATACAAGTCTGTGTGAGAACTACTGTGGGGACTAACTGAATGATACCTGTCTGGTCGTTGGGCATTTGGAACACAACTCTTGACCCATTTTGGCAAGAAAGTGGGCTTGGGGAGAGCCAGGTGTGCACAGACCCAGGAGCAATTTGGTGATGTAGCCAAAGCAGTCAGACACGCAGCTTTAGATGCCTCTAACTAGTTATCCAGTCCATAATGGAGTATTCCTCAGTTACAATTTTGTCTCTATTTCAAAATAAAAATTTAGGCTGTTTTACTGCTTGTTGGTTTCAAACTGAAAGAATTGTTTTTAAGAACATGATATTGTCATTAAAATTAAAGTTCCCGAAGTACAAAATATGAAGAGTTTAGAGTGCTTAGGGAAGCTAATGTGTGACTGAGTTCTGTGTCAGCATTTCCTGGTTAGGAGAAAAGAAGGGAGACCTTTCATCCTGAAACTGTAAATAATCTTTTCAAAATTATCATCCATGTAAGCTTATGTAGGACTGAAGCAATCTCAAAGTGAAATATGGCTAAACTATTGTCATCAACATGCTCATTTATATCAGGTCACAGTCTTTTCCAGATTTCTTATGTGACTATTTTGAATTAGTAAAATCTTTGATTAGCAGAAGTATCCTGAAATCAATGGTTCAGAGTTGTACAAAGCAAGTAATACTTCATAAACTAGACATTAGAGGTAGGGTATAAATAGGTAAGCTGCATAAAACAAGAGTTGCATCAGAACGAAGAGATTTACACATATTAGGATATTTAAGAAGCTTGATAACACTTTAAAACAGATTTTCCAAGAAGGATTTAGTGATCAGATTGCTGTCACGTGCTACATAAATGCCAATTTATAATCAAATTGCAATTGTTTGGCCTGACTGTTGTCCCTGACGGAGAATTGCCAGAGAATACGAGAATATGTATAAGCAGCATCAGAAGTGTTTTAACCCATGTGGAAAATGTCCAAATGAGAATGTAAAAGTTTTAAGTATGTTTTTATCAGTTGAATATCTTGGTTGTAACAGTGGTATTTAAAATATCCATGGGTCAATTCTGTCAAGTACGGTGCTACTCTGAAATAATACTTGTATAATAAACAACTTCCACTTTGCAGAATTACATCATTGTCACATTCAAAGGCAAATTTACCCAGGAAAACATTAACATTGCTTTATTCTTGGTAGTTCTATAGGACAAGAATGGCTTAGGAAGAAAGACCTCTCCTTTTGTGCATCAACCAGCAGAAGACAATGGTTCTATTCAGGTGTGAAGTTAAGCACTTGCATAAATATTCATCTGATTAAAGATTGCCTTCTACCAAATTACAGCTAATGAGTCTCACTTGGGTGAAATAATTCATGATACTGAGAGATGAGTTTTAAGGAAAGTGACACCTATCATAACCGTGGATTTACAACTGTCATTAAAGTGACAATACATGATTAGGGAAGAACCTGTCTGACTGTCAGGTGTCAGCTAAGTTTACAGGTATAGGAAACTAAAGGCACTTAACAGACATTATTGACAGGTAGATACTGAAGCCTGTGCTGCTCTTTCTGGTGAGAGAATGAGCAATTACAATTAATGTCTTAGTGCCACCTTTTTTCCACCTGTCAAGAGAGCCTTTATATCCAGGTTTTACACGCAGTGAAAATAATACCTCAATAGTATCAACATCCAGTGGCTTACGAGTCCTCACTGTTGCATTAGTAGATCCAGAATCATACACCAGCTCCACATATGCTAAGTGTTCAGGGAACAGATTCTCACTTAATTTCAAATCTACATTGGGTGGGATATTTGTAATCCATTCTATAACACCTGTAAGAGAAAGCATAACAAATTATATTGCTTTACAGAAAAGAAATCCATAGGTTCATTTCATGTGTGTTGATAACTGCATTGCTGGTTACCTTTGGTTACATTTCATATTATTTTGGCATTTTCAGCTAAAATATCAGCTCTCTTAAAGTCCCCTTATGTACTCTGCAGAAGTGTATTGATATGCTTTTAAAGCCACACAAAACCACTTTTCCCAATGTATTCCCACTCTGCAACAGTGTCTCCAGAATTAAAAACCTTGGCAAGATTTACACCTAATTTTCCATCATTTTCTGCAAATAGCTTTTGGCTGCAAAACTTTTTTTCCACACTTAGTCTGAAAATGCAATCAAAATGTAATCAAAGTCAAGGAATGGCATCAAAACGAGCAAGAGGCTGGTCAGGGCTATATGGAATCAGTGTCAGTATCATCCAAACACAAGGGCATTTCCTAACTCTTCATTGAACCTATCAAGCATATAGAATCCAGCGTGAATCTGGATTCAAGCGTGTTGTAGTTTAAATGTTGATTCTGGTGCAGAATGGTGAGTGTATGGTCCTTCCTTTAATCTGTACATAACACTGCAATATGGAAAAATGCAGCCTAAGAATCAATTTTAATGTAGGTTTCTACAACCATACATTTAGGAACTGTTGTCTCAAATATATGGAAACTTGTTTGTAATTATCATGATTCATATTGGACTCACTATCATTTCAACAGTGAATGTACTGCTTGTTTGGTTAAACACCAAATCGGTGTTTGAATGTGCATTTGAAATGGATCCTTTTAAGCCATCCAGTGTGGTGCTATGGGCAATTTTGTTAGTTACCTTACTCATATTATCAACGTATTTGTGCTGGTGAAACAATACTTATCTTCTCATGAAACACATTATCTGGATTGCAAACCTATAATCCTCTCTCCCCTCAAAAATCTTTCCTGAACATCCCCAATATTTCCCACAAGCCTTAGGAAACTTGCTATCTGTGTTTGTTTCTTACTCTATTGGGTTTGTACTCCATCACTATTAATTTAGGCCAGTAAACCCTTTCTGTAACAGTCCCATCTCTGATGTCCACATATAGACTTGTGGTCTTGGTCTCCAAGTGCATGAAGGAAGGGAACCTTGTCTTTTTCCAACAGCAGGGAGTGTCTGGAATGACGTCAGCTACCAGCCCAAAGATACTGGTCTATAATTACATGTAAGGAGAAAGTCCAAGTAAATGACAGTAAGCACAGAACGACCGGTCTGAGTCCGTTTCTGAAGGGAATGTTTTGGCCATAACATTCAGTGCTTTGCCTTGTGTGATCATTTGTGTATACACATATAGAGAGGCAAGTCAAATCCTGGTTGCAGGGTTGTCTCTAACAGACAGTGTAGCTGCAGACAGCCTGACCCTTTAGCTAACAATAGTAACCTCTCTGGTTAGTGCTGGGAGGAAAAGGAGGATGGATTTATCCTCTGGACTGCATTTGCAATGTAAATACCAAAACCACTTCTGCACTGAGCTCTCCAGCAGTCACTGGACTTCCCCCAGTGTGGCATTTTGTCTCCAAGGCACAATCACACTTTGCCAGCGAGGCTAAGGAAGCCTACAAAATGTGGGGATGTATTAATGTTAACCCTGTCAGGCTGCACAAATTAAATAATCATTAGAACAATACAGAGTGTGCTATGTTAACAAAGTAATCTAGGACAGAAACTGCAAATACATTGACTGGCTAGCATCGATCCCGTAATTCCCTTCACTGCAAGCCTGCTTGCTCCTCTGCACCCCATCTGCTCCAACCAAACAGTTGGCATTCAGGGTGGCTCCAGTCTGGAGTGGAGCAAAGCTCTGGAAGCAGAGCAAGGCTGTGGTGGCACCAGTTCCTTCTTACATAGGAGGGAAGGAAGACATCAGCTCTTGTGAACTGACTGGACAAGGTGAAATGCAGACGTCAAAACGTTCTGCACTTGTTCCCTTTCCCTTTGCCTGCTCTGTCTGTTCGGACAGTGAGACCCTTGGATCAGGGAATTTTGAGGCTTATATTTGTTTGTTTGAACAGGGCTTGGAGCAACCTGCTCTAGTGGAAGGTGTCCCTGCCCATGGCAGTTCCATGCTGGAACTGGATGAGCTCTAAAGGTCCCTTCCAACCCAAACCATTCTATGATGATCATGGCCAGCAGCATTCCATGATTCTCCTAATCAGTATGCCATGTAAGCGGCTGCTGCATCCAGCCATGAAGCCTATTGTGAATTAATTAATAATACAGACTCATTATAAAATACACCAACTGTGTGAAGCATTGAAGTACTACGCACATTAGGGAGCAAATCAGACAGCTCTAGCATAGAATCATGATTTTTTACCTGTAAATTCATCCAAAAAGCCTGTCAGTGTGAGTTCTTCAGGGATTGTGTCACAATCTATAGTTGTGATTTCTACAAAGAAAAGGAAAAGTCATGTACAAACAACAGTGGGACTGTTGCCAGAAGTAGTGTAAGGTAAAAAAGCTTATGTTTTATATAAAACCAGATGCACACAGTTCAAATCAAGCTGAAAGACATCCATTATGATGGCACGCTGACATGGTTTCCAGGGTTTAAAAGGATACATTACATAGAGTAGGTAAACATTAGTGTCTTCAATCCAATCTATATTTGCATAAAGAAGTTCTACAACGAAGAACTTCACAGCTTAAAAAAAGGATGTGGAAACATCTGGTTACAGAATTGTCCTTCCTTTGTACCCTGACCAGACTGAAACTTGGAGTAGATTGCCTAATAATAATGAATCACTCTTGGTTAATTTCCTGCTGAACCATCCGTGGAAATCATAATCGAAACTACTTTTGCACCCTGGCCTTGCAAATGTTTTCTGCTCCCAAGAGCACTATAAACAGAAAGCTATTCATCACTGAAATGTTAGCAAGAATCCAAGAGCTTAGGGTAAAGGCACACTGACAGATTTACCTGAAATGTGTTCTCCTTACAGTGTTATAGAAGTTGGCACTTTGGAAATACAGGCTTTTTTCCTGAGAAGTGGCTTGCATGCATGGATACCTCAGTGCTCTCTCTCCACATTTTCTCTGTGTGACAAAAAGGGACTTTTTCCCTAGATCTGCGAACTCTAAGTGCAGAAATCCAACAGATTTTTTCCTCCTTCCCTGACCATAATTACTCAGCAAAGCTGCCATAGTGCAATCTATGCTCTTATGGATACCTGTGCAACTTCTGTGGTCTCCTGTGGCTTTGCACCAATGCTGAGGGTGTCCCCACTGTTCTCCTTGCCCTCCTTACTGTGTATTCAAAGCAGTAGCTGGTAAAATAAGTAGTGGGCTATTTTTGCTTGGCTAGGCAGGTGCCTTCATGTTTGAACCACTCCATAGGATCTCATTTATAAGTGAGCAGTGGGCAGATCTGTACACAAGTGACTGAACAAAACCCTAGAGAATAATATTATAGCCAACAGCTGCTGGGGATGGGTCTAATTCACTGCATCCATCTTTGAGTATTCAAAAGCTTACTTTGAAAAGCAGGATTACAGAAAAAGATTAATAAAAATGGGAAGTTGGGAGTGGTTGGAATGTTATGTCATGGTGAATAAAGGAAATTCAATCATTAAATAAAAACTCTTGTTGCTTTTTTCCCCAAAGAAAAGATTTCCCTCAGCCATTTCCTGGTGATCCTTTGAACCTGTCACAAGCAAAGGAAAGGCACTTGAGCCTTTTCACTGTTATGAAGATCCTCTAGGAAGGCTGAAAGGCCAAAATGATATTAATGCCTCAAGTTTAGGAATGCAGATACCATTCCTACTCCCAGAATCAGCTAATGGATAGCACAGTTTTCACTTTTGGAAGAACTTTTAATGGAGTCCTTACTACTCTGACAAATATGAGATGTAAAATTGTAACTGCTCCAATCTAATTTAGCAGAATAACAGCAGCAAGGAATTCAAGTGATCCCAACTTCAGAACTATAAAGCCTCAGACTCAACTTCATCCTAGGTATTTCATTTAATGTCTGCTGCAGATATAAAACCACCAAACCTGAAAAAGTTCAAAGAGAACTTGTAAAACCCACTGTACACACAAGAGCAGCTTGTGATCAATGTGAAAGTCCACAGATCACATCCACTGGCACTCTATTGCTTGCTTAGATGTTATTTTATCAGTCAACACATCAACATACTTCAATCTTCTAGGACTGTGATTTACATGAATTTAATCAATCTAATTCTGTTCAATTTCAATAAAAGCAGGAACAGACTCACAAGCATCTATAATAATGACACTACTTACTTTGTGCATCAAGACCGATGAACGTAACCCAAGTGATCAAAGCAAAAACCAGAGATACAGAAAGTGCCATGAATACTCCAGAAGAAATATCCTACTGAAAACAGGATGGTCACTTCTCATATGTAACACTTATAAAGGATCATTTCATCTGTCGTATACGTCTGTTGTTATCTTGATAAATGCTTCAGTGAGGACAAGGCAAAAGATTGGAATGAGCCTTCGACAGCAATCCGCAAGCTATATAATGTGCTTATCGTTTTCAGCTTGTGGGATCAAAGTCCCTTTGGGGCAATAAAAAGAACCAACAAGGAAATACAAATTTTCATGTTACAGCACAAATAAAGTCTATTTTTAATATTTAACATAATGATAATAAATAAATTAGCAGGATTTCCTGACCAATATGAGAGAAACCTATATATTACCTGGTAAAGAAAACTAAATGGGGTGTCAAAAGGAAAAGGGACACCAGCATTGCCCCTTTTGATCTCATAAGGACGCAGAGTATCTTCTCATAACTCTGTTCCACAAGGAATAAGTACAGAATTCCTGCTGCAAAACCAGCAGATACTATTTGATGCAACGAGAACAAACACCTCTGAAGCGTGCCTAGTATTTAACAGGTTGTATACACTGAAAATAGGTTTAGCAGGCAGTTGAAACATTTTACCTCAATGAAGTTTCCTCACCAAAACCCAAAAGACACTAAAAGCTTGCAGAGAACTTACAAAAGACTACAAATGATACTGCTTATCGTGCAGCCTGTTTCAATCATTTAGAGGTAAATACACCTTTAATTCAAAGGAGCAACTGATGACACAGTAAGGCAGCTGCTGCCAGACCAAGGTCTTTTCATGTTTGTGCTAGCATGTTTTGTCACTATGGATACTAAAGTAATTACTACAGCTTGAATGAAAATGCAGACTAGAATGAAATTGCATATAATAACTGAAAATTAAATTTTCATTGGCTTTCCCAGCCTTATGTTATTGAAATGGAAATGTGGGAGCAATTCAAGCAGAAGTGATTAAAAATATATTAAAAGAAGTTCAATCACGAGCACCAGCTCTTTAGAACAAAGGCCACATCCAGCCAAGATTATGCATCTGGTGGCATTACTACTAGAGGCAATTCAGGCAGTTATTTTTCCTCCCCTGTTTGATTGTTCCCTGTCTCCACAATGGCCAGGCCTTTGTAAGTTTATGTGGCAAAATACAGAAGAGAGATCTGTGCACAAAATACCTCCTGGGAAGAAGAAAAGCAAAGAGAAGTTTCCTGATCTTCATCCTGAACAGCATCACACCCCTTTGTGTTATCACAGCTAGGATAGAGGCTATATAAGCTGATATTTGTACCAAAAAGTTCTTCTAGCAACTAAGCCTCTTGACCACTGGAAATATTTATGTGCTGGAATCTTAATCCACTAATGAGGATCTACTTTTTGGGTACTCCGAATCACAAGCGAAGCAGCTTCAACATTTTGTAGGACTTCTTTTAGCTGGAAGTGATAAGAAGTGGCATGAGACCTTAGAGGATAAAACTCCTGAAGATCTCCCTCATTGTCTAAGTTCAGGCAGCCTAGAAGCTGAAGGAGGTAGGCCATTAGTGTACACAAACCCCAAACCAAATGTAAGTTAAAGATCACCTCCAGGCACGTGTAGAATGAAAACTGCTGCTTGGATGCAACTTAACGCTGTTACCCACTCTTTATAAACTTCCATCTTTATATTTTGCCTTCTGGCTTAGTTATTGTCCTCAGGGATCAGCACTCCAAACCCAAAAAGAAGCATCACAACAGTTTCAGCCATTGTCACCTGTGTTTCATAATGGAATCAGGCCCAGAACAGAGTTCAGATGAAGTTCATTTGTTTTCTACACTTAGCACACAGGGAAAGAGGAGAATGGAGATGTGCATTTAAGGTGAGATGATCTGTAAAACCAAACAAGCTATAGAACAGACAGGAACACAGCCCAGCAAGGCTGGGGTGGTGGAAACAGTTATTTTTGTCAACTGGCACTGAACACCATTAACCAAAATATATCATCCCAGCAGCCAGCTGTATCACCAAGGACAGCATTGCTTGCTGAGTAAGCAGGGCATAACAGTGGGAAACAGCAGGACACACACTTCTACAAGTGACAGGCATCTACTAAAGGCTCTGTGGGAGTGCAGAGTCTTCCCCAAACTGAGGATGCTGCCCACTTGCAACAGCACATATCAGATCAGTATTCAAAGCCCTTGTGATTCCCAAAGTAGAGGAGCTCATGCAGCCCTGTGCAGCTGTCTGTTGCTGTAGCCTCCAGACTGGCTGATGGTTCCATCAAACTTATCACCATGATGCTCAAAGACAGTATGAGACATTAACCTCGGGACACAGCCAGTCTGGGCTGTCACTTGGCCTCAAGCCTGGAAAAGCCTTTGGCTGGTTTTATTTATAGCTGTAGCCACAAGGGGATTCAACAGTAAATCTATTCCTGTAGCAAGATAAATTTTACATAAGTGAAGTCTTCTTTACTTCCTAATTAACAAGAAATAGAGAAAAAAAGCCCCTCAGAACATAGTTGTACAGTTCATACAGATTAGATTTCACCAAGAACAGCTGCAGGAGGAATGTCTTCAGTGTATGTTTATGTATACAGCTCTATTGGATGTAAGTAGTAACTTAAGGTTTTACATTTGCTTCGAGTGGAGAGGGAAGTGCCTAATGGAAGCAGGGAACTTCATGTATGTCTCAAGCAAGCATCTGATGCACAGAAGCAGTTTCCCAACACAACACAGTGTGTCCATACACTCAGTAAGAAGAGAAAGCAATGCTTTTCAAAAAATTGATTCCCTTCTGGCAAAGGGAAGTGTCCTCTCAGTCACATCAAATATGCCCATGCTATTCATAGATTTATGTTTGCAGACTTGGGCAACTGTATGTCCACATTTCTCCTAACACATTGTCTTTCTCTTGGAGCCACTACTGAACTTAAAATTCCAGCTCTTTCTCCAAGATTTCTGGACACCAAGCAAACAGACACAGCTCCACCGGGCAGCAAGTGACAACAGGATGTACACTGTAGCCTTCCCAGCATATCAACTGCACATACCCAGGACATCCATATAGCGATTTCTAGAAGCAGAATCATGGAAACTAATCCTACTGATATATTTAACAACTTGTTTAAGTGGTATGATCAGTACTGTGGCAGTGGAAGGCAAAGTTAAACATGTTTTTAACATGGCTTAGTTTGACATTTTGCATACTTGGGTCATCTGCAGGGCAGCTCACTCATGAACTTTTAATCCAGCTTCAAAACTCAATGCAGATAAAAATTCCTTTGAGATCTTGTAGAATTGGAGTAGCTCTGCATACAATGATATCCTGTCCTCGATAGATAAAAAGCCTGCACTGCAATGCTGCAATTTAATCACAAATACAGATGATTGGGACCATCAAACAACATTCATACTCTTACAAGTATCTAGAAAACACTCACACACTTGTTAAATTAACAACATTTATTTCCATTAAACCAAGACAGATGTTCAAAATTAATACAAGATAAAAACTCAAGGTGGTTGGCAAGGAAAAGAATGAACATCATGTGTGTTATTTTTATATGCTCAAAAATATTTCTGAATAAAACAATACTGGCACATTGAACTGGCATTTTCCCACAGAATAGAACCATCAGAATTGTTCCTTCTCTTCTAGTCAGTAGTTCTAGGAAAACTAAGCACACACACATGCAGCCTGTGACTTTCACAGCAAAGTTTATCATGGGAATTTGGAACAATCCTCTATGAGAAGTCACAGAACGTAGCAAATCACTTATTCTACTGCATTTTCATACCTGGTTGATTTTATCATACTTCTTCTTTCAACAAACAAGTTTTCCAGTGGTTACTGTAAGTGCTTAAAGCTGCATTACTACTTGTAAACAGGCCTGAGGCATTAATAAAGCCTTATCTGATACAGATTAAAGCACTCCTGCAAAGTTACCATTCTTGTCCGAACTCAAAGCCATTGAAATCCAGTTTTGCCTGTTGAATTTGCTACAGCATTGGACAAAACACACAATAAACAACATTCATTTGTAATTGTTTCAATAAAAACCTTCTACCTTGAATGCTGTGTTTTCAAGTATTGCTATCCTACGTCTTCTAATGCCTACTGAAAATCCTCAAGAAACACGACAAAAAGAGCCTGAATGGAGAGAAGAGTGCATTTAAACAATGATCTCCCTCTCCTTACCCCATTCCCACCCTCCCACCCAGGATCTTGCTAACTTGATTCCAAACTCACAATTTATTGTACAGCTGTGGCCTGGAATAAGCTTTCCCTGAGCACTCTTTCCACCTGTTTCAAAAAGTCAGAATATGTTTACTTGAATTCACCCTTTATTATTGCCATTATTGCCACTTTCTTTGCTAATATGAAGGATTTTATAGACAAGTTATTTCATCTTGGTAGCCCTGGATTTTACACATATACAAACTTGTATTCTATTGCTCCAAATACAGGACTTGAAAGTGCATCTGACTTCTAAACAGTATTATTCAGGCAGGTTTCAGAAAGTAACTAGACCCAAAAGATCTACATGCATAAGTCTTCATAATGATACATCTCCATTGAAAGATGCAGAATTAATAGCATATCTGGTTGGAAATTTAGAGACATGGCATCATTAAAAGAGAGAGAACTGCTTCTTATCCTAGATATTAGAAGGAAACAAAACACTGTATTGTGCAAAAGAAATTGGATATGGAGTGGGAATAAGTATTAATTTCACAAGCAAGTAAGCAAGCGTTTCACGTGCAAGATGCAGTACTGCATCATCATGGCATTTCTAGAATCTTTGGAGGTCTAGTCTCTACCTGCTACCCCCCTTCATACCAATGGGAGTTGCATGAGATACAGAAGGAAGCCTCAGAACTGCATTGAGATTTTGTTTAAACTACTCTAAGGTATTGTCACAGACTTTAAATGCAAATCCCCATAGGGCTGACCTAAAATATACCACCAAATACTACAGGATATAAATACATTAGGTAACTTGTGTTCGTGCTGCTGACTGCATTCACAATTCAGTAGTCTTGCTTTTTTCCCTTTTCAGTATTTTATCATACTAAAAGGCATATTTATGTCTTCCCCCATAAATAAAGTTAGTCTGATAATTTAACTTTGTAGGTTTATAAAGTATTTTCTATGCAACTTAACACAATACCCCCAAAAAGCAATTAAATTTAAGAAATAGTATATTTACAATTAAAATAAGTACAGACCTTATTGGATTTGCATTCATATATCACACAAAATAATTTACAAGGCTTAAAGTAATAAATAAGTCACTGGAAAGCTTTCAAGGCTGTGCATTCCCCACACAGAGTGCAGTAGTTTCAGGAAGCAGTAATGAATTCTGGCTAAAGGTTGTTTCATGAATCCTTATGTCGGGCGGCCTTGACCAAAACGGGATTTTGACCTGGAATAAGAACACATAAGAAACTCATGGACATTATTACTGCTAGAATTTTAAGTTATTGTCCAGCCAGCTCTGTCTAGTACAGTATTTGAATTTACTTTCACATTAAAATATTCTCATTTTCAAAATCTGTTACTGAGAAATTAAACTTTCTGCCAAGATTCCTGTATCCACAAGCTACATATTCAATACAGAGGTACACAGCTGAAAGAACTGTGATATCAAATATATCCTTTTGAAGTCACTAATTCTACAGAAAGAAAGCCACATACACTTTATTGATAGAAATAAGATCTGTGTGAAATTCCTCTGACATATTTGAAGCTTCCAGCCCATCCCTTAAAAGTTGGTCAGCAGCTCCACTGTAAGCTTCAGCTCAAGAGGCTCACCTGCTAGCCAAATTGTGGCCACTTCTAGACTCCCCAACTGCATGAAATGTGCCAGCTTCTCAGTTCATTTTTGTTCTACCCATTTAAGGCATAGCAAACCAATAGGCAGTCATTTAGGTTTTTGGTGTTTGGAGTTTTTTTAGGTTTGGTTTTTGGAAAGAGGCTAAAGAATAGGCTAAAGAATCTTGGCAAACACTTTTCTAGGTATCCATAATTCCAGTTATCCTGTTTGTCAGGGGCTGTAGTGATAGGACAAGCAGTAATAGGTTCAAACTGAAACAGAAGTTCAGGTTAGATATAAGAAAGAAGTTCTTCACTGTAAGGGTGGTGAGGCACTGGAACAGGGTGCTCAGAGAAGCTGTGGCTGCCCCATCCCTGGAGGTGTTCAAGGCCAGGTTGGACAGAGCCTTGGGTGACATGGCCTAGTGTGAGGCATCCCTGCCCATGTCAGTGGCTATAAAGCATTTCTTCCAGCATGGGTGCAAGAGTTTAATTGTCTCAGCTCTAGTTTAATTTGACAAAGGAAGCTTTCACACCATGTATCTTTAACCTGCTGGAAGGGATGCTGATTCAAAAAAAGTGTATGAAACAAGACAGGTTTTTTTTTTCATAAACACCCACCCCCAACCTGAAATCCATGTTTTGCTTTCTCCTTTTAATTTAAAATCTTACCTGGCATTCTTCTCAGCATTGCTTTGTCGTGCACTGACCTGCGCTGAGGCCTTGATCTGAGCTTCAAGTCTGGAATAAATGCCTCCTGCATACTGGAATCCACAAAAAAAAAAACCCAAAACAATCAAGTTTTGACACTATTCCAATGAATCAGTGACTCTTCATTATAAACAATCACTAATATTCAGCAGAACCTGTGGCATACTTTGTGTCATTATCACAACCCAGTACTGAAACCTTTTAAACCCATCCTGTTTTCCACACCCAGTTCTTACAGGCAGTGACCTTTAACTATTAAACTATTTCCCCCCAAACATATCATGCTTAGAACAAAGTGAAGACTGATAAAACTCAGTTCTGTAGCTTAAGTGTTGAATAGATACTTTGTTAACCAAGGCTTACTTCAATTCTGTAAACACTACATTGTGACAGGACAAATCTTACTTCTTTGCTGTCTTTTGACTTGACTCGATCAAGGTCTCCCAGTCTCATTTTTATTAAGTGCCCTGTGATCTCAGACATTCTTCTCTGATCTGTCAGAAATAAGAATATTTAGAACAGAGGTTTTCCTTGCTTCTGAATACAAAGTCAGAAGAATTAGAGGCACACTTTAGTGATGCTGTATTTGTAAAATTAGCTTTCTTTGCAGCTCATATAGAAAGCTTGAACAACTAAGGTCCTAGATCCTGACACATAGGGTAACTTCAACAGTGTTCTTGGTAGATAGCAGAATGAGCCTGAGGCATTACACTGAGATCAAAATCTATGGGAATGGTTTTCAAACCAGCAAAAATGAACAAGAGTCTCCTGAGAGATTAAAGGTGGAACAAACTAATAGAATTCTGAATATTTTTAGTCAGAAAGACTGGGAAAGAGAGAAGTGAATGTTTTATCTCTGTTTATCTGTACAGACAACATGGCACAGGGATGCAGGGAATGTTATTCGCATACTTATATAGTCATCAGATGACACCTGCAATCTCTGCAGGTTATGTGCTGACATTTCAAATAAAGAACGTAAACCACAATAACATACACTTATGATGCATGTTTTCTTTTTCTCCTGCACATTTTGACCTCCTTTCAAAATGTTTTCCAAGAGATTAGGCTTAAAGCTGCCCATTTATTTTTCAATCTGTGTGCAAGACTACAATGTATAGTTTCATACGGTACCACAAACAGTTTTTTCTCATGTAGAATAGATGACATTGCTAATAAATGCCAATCAAACCCTAAAAGAACATTTTCAAAAGGAGCTCCTTGCTGTATGAATGTACAGTTTGGAAGAGTATGAGATTACTGTGTGTTTTGGATACAGCTGATTAGTATTAACCTAGTCAAAATCTGTTCTATTCCAAATAAGGAGCAACTATTATTAAAAAACTAATAAAATACCCAAACCCCACTGCTATATCTGAGATTAAATTCAAACTAAAGGCTTCTAAGTGGCTATATTTTAAGCAAATTAGCCATTTCTCATATGAAAGAACTATTTTCTTTGCATAACATTAACTTTATGAAAGCTGAACTCATGTAAGAACAGACCATCTTCTCTCTGAGCATCTTGGTTGAATCTTAGTGACCTTGAGGCATCCCACTTGTTCTGCTGCATACTCACACTGGTTAGAAAAGAAAGATGCACACCACGTTATCAGTCACACTTCACCATTAGGGATACACTTGAATATGCTGTCAAGGATTCTGAGAATTACTTACATGAATGGAGATGCATCTCGGGAACTTGACTATTGAGGAAAGAAAAAACATGTTAAGTATGTTTTAAGGTCAAGTCTGAAACTTAAGAGAAGTCCTTGTTATTCAAGACAACCTTCACAGCTGTGATTTTACCTTGTCAGATGGCTTCTCCTTTTTCTGAATACTAGGTGAGGAAATCACTTTCTTTGGGTGCTTGTAGGACTTCTTTAATTTCTCCTTTCTCCCTGCTAATTGAAAAAACATCTACTCATACCATCACAGGCATTTGGAATTTCTCAACCACACAGCTACACAAGGATTTTTTTCCCCTCCCTATTCCTTTACAAACAGAGTAAATGAACAGGCTATTTTCCTTTTGATGCTGTTGCAGGCAAGCTAATACACACAGATTACTCAAATGCTTTCCTATGAGAAATGTACAGGAGCTCAAGTACATATTTAAAATGCAGAGTGGTTACTCATAACAGCACAATTTTTCTACTGCACGGTTTAAAGTACACATAGAAGCTACATCTTTGGATGCATTAATTCAATCACCAAGCTGAGTGATATGAGACCAAACAAGTTTAATTCAAACTACAAAAATTTTCATTCTTATTTTAAACAAACTGGTACACTCCAAACCCTTTGAGTCAAGGCCAAACAAACAAAGAACTGCCTCTGTCCAAGTGACTCATTAGTAGGGTGGAAAGGAGAAACTAGGAGGCAAAAAAAAAGAACAATCTTTTTAGATCATAGAGAGCTTATCTTCAAAGCCGACACAGTTCTAGCCACATTCACCATTCATTCCACTATGTAACCAGAAGGATATTCTGCAAAAACATCATTGTGTAGTTATGTGAAACTTCGTAAAAGCACTTGATAGTGTTTCCTGCAACATACACTCTTAATCTACTCTGAGGACATCTGGGACATGAACAGTTGCAGCCTGCCTTGTTTGCCAGTGATTTTGATGGCACTGAGCAGTGAGGTAATTTATACCCAAACACAGAAATACTAGAAATAAAAATCAAGTAACATTTATTTTTAAAATGCCGGTTTAAAATCTGCTTACAGAATAATTCTGCTGCCTTGAATCCCTATCTCTAAACTTCCAGGAGGATGACTGGAGAGACTTGCTGTACCTGGTTTCCTGCATACTTCTTCTTCATCCCCCACTTCATCCTCAGTGACCTCTGAGCCAGTGGTGTACTCCTCTTCTTCAGATAACAATGACTGCTGTTTCTAATTGACAGGAGGAGAGGGCCACAAATTATAAGTGAGGCTTGATTCCTATTAAATGACACATTAAATCTGTCTCAAAGCAGCTGACTTCCAGCACACTTAGGTCTGAGAATGTGATTCTCAAATGTTTAGAAGGTACTTTCAAACTTTTGATCAGAATCATAAAATGGTTTGGGTTGGAAAGAACCTTAAGATCATCCAGTTCCAACCCCCTGCCACGGACAGGGACACCTCACACTAGACAATGTTGCCCAAAGCTATGTCCAACCTGGCCTTGAACACTGCCAGGGATGAAGCATTTACCACTTCTCTGGGCAACCTATGCCAGAGCCTCACTTTTATTTATGTTTCTTCCAAGTGGTCAAACACTGGAAAAGGTGGTCCAGGGAGGCTGCACAATCTCCATCTTCAGATATTCAAGATTTGAGTGGATATAACGCTGAGGAAAGTAGCATAGCTTTGAAGTTGAGTCTAACTTCAAAGCCCTCCTTTGAGTTTGAGGAAGTACTTAAGATGACCACCGGAGATCCCTTCTAACCTGTATTATTGTATGAATCAGTGTTTAATATCCAATGCATTGCTGCCTATGCTATTTCCCTAATTAATAAGAAAATTCCTGGTAGCAAATGTCTGAGCTAGCCACATAATCATAGAACACAGGAAGCTACAAGCTTACGAAAGGTTCTATTGAGGTTTGCTCCATTTTGCAAACTGCCTGAAATTGCTGAGATACTCAGTAATTAAATACCACAGAGCATGTATATCAAAGTGCACTACAATTACACACAGATTATGTACACCACAGCTATCTGCATAAATGATTTGTTGCAAGTTGGGCTGGAGTATCTGGTTGGCCTTTTTGTGAACTCACCCTGACACCTAAAATGTCTATTTTTTAATTCTATCTCTGTCCATCATCATAAACTATGGGCTCCAATATTGCAACAGGGCACAGTGAATATTTCCTATCAGCATAGAATAATGAAATTATTAAGGAACGTGATGTTTACAGTGTTGGAATATACACATATATCTTTTAAAGGAAGTGATGATGAGTGCCTAGTAATCCATGAGAAATGAAGCTTAACATGGACTGCAAATTCAAAAAGTTTATGGAATCATGTTTTTACAAGGAGAGCAGACTTACTATAGGACACCAGGAACATCAGACAGCAACACAAACCCTCAAGTGACAGAAGAAAACTGCTGCTTTCTATCAGTTATATATAAAAATAGTAACTCAGATGACATCATATGCTACTGCTGGAATGACTCCCCATTCTCTGCATTTAGCTAGGCCTTCATCTCTGATAAAAGATCTTTTCCAACAAAAAAGCAGCATAAAGAGGACACGAAGCATCTCAGGCAAGCCATCAGAAACAGGCACTCAAAAGCTCTGGTTTTGATGATTTACACTTGTCAGCCTAACAAACTATCAAGATCTGATGCATGCAGTGCTGGTCTGTTGGCTTTTGTCATGTATTAAAACATTTTAACGGAAGTTTTAACTTTTGTTAAGCACTAAAGTAGCACTTCACACATACTTTCTATTTTCTTGTGAAAAGTGTTGCTAAAATGCAACTTCCAAATTAAAGCAAAAGTAAAAAAATACATTTCCAACTGTAACTATTCTATGATTCTCCACCAAATCCACTAGAAAACAAGGCAAAAATCCAAGCTAGCTCTCTACCAAGTGCAGAAGAGCAAATATTAAAGCTTAAGAACAAAATATTTTACTAACCAGCTGTAAAGTCCAGTTCTTCAGAGAAAGAAACTGTAGTCACAGAGAGAGAAAGGCACAGTAAGTTAAAGAACTAATAATAATCTGAATAGAAGAAAGTGAGTGGAATTCTAAAAATAGGAGTGATGTATTACAGTACAGCAAGCTACACTTGTTAACTCCCAAAAGGCCTAATCCCATCTTTAACCAGGAATTTTGGTGGAATGACTAACCTCAATCAGGTTGTGAAACACTGACTGGTTAAATGCAGTGAATTCAGAGTCATGTTTTCATGTGTCAAACCTTAGCACTAGAAATATTTACAGCTGGTTTTAATCCAAAAGCAGTCCAGGGCAGGGAGGGACAGTTAGGTACCAGACTGCCATGGAGTTTAAATTTAACAGCCTCCCACGTTTGTTGCAGGAGAGCTTCAGATACTCTGAAATTCTAATGGAATCAGCAGCATTGTGCTACCATCCGGATCATGGAGCTACCATTAGTCCATGGTAGATGCAGAACTTCAAGAACTTATCTTGGGATGAAAACTCTCTTTAAACCAGAGGTAGTACTATAAACAGCCTCCTTAAACTTGCTTTAGAGAGTACCTCTGTTGATCTGATATACATGTTAACATACATGCATCATAGTTCTGGAAAGTAAAATCTTTCATGTCTTGCGGGGCAGGGAGAAACCAAATCCAAACCCAAAACACACCCTTACACCCCACAAAAAACCCCAAACAACCAAAACACAATCCAAGTTACTGTTGTTTTATTTATGGACTTGCAGGAGTCATGTGGACATCCCCAGCTACATCAGCAGACACAACAAAGGCAGCAATTATTTAAATATTGCCATGTGATGTATTTTAAAGCATGACTGAATCTTTTTTATCAAAAGCTGCCTAATGAATTCTTCAAAGAGTCTTTGTAAGAATCCTCATTATTAGAGAAAAAAGGGGAATCAAAAACCCCCAACATTAGCACTCACAGCATTGATTTCTCCAGTTTTGGGACCCCACGGTGTGTTTGGTTCTACAAGCACATCACATTCAATGCTTTTTTCATCACCGAGCCCAATCCCAGAATCACTTAAAGAGAAAGATGTGAAATCAAAACAAATCTTGCACTTTAGAATCAGTCTCTATTTATCCATCATGCATGAAGAGAGAAGACAGACCTCCAAGTTAGCCACAGAATACTTTTATAACAATTCATTAAAATATAAAGAGAAGAGTCAATGCTTATGGAGGATGAGTGACCAAAAGCCTGCTTAACATGTAAAAGGAAAAAATACTTGTTCTTCTCTTCCCAATTTCTAACAAAGCAATCAAAACTAAGTTACCTTTACAAAGCCCTACGTCCTGTTTTAAAATGTGAGAGAAATCAAATGTGATGTGCATGTGTTAAGTGTTGAAGGCTGTTATTTCAGTAACACAATACAGTGTTCTTACCTGTTCTCATCCTTAGTGAAAGGAACAACAATAACATCTCTATGATGAAGCAGATCATGCAATATTTTAGTAGTCTGAGATGGCAAAGCATCCCCATCTCCATTTTCTGAAGGTAAATCAACCATGTGATCCCTCACTTTGCAGCCCTGCAATACACATACGCACATACTTGACTTAATGGGAAGAACTGATTTCATAACTGCAATTAAAAGAAGTTTTTAACTCTTGTGTCCCAAGGTCCCAGCCTGTAACAATTTACAATACTTATTTTGGAGAGGATCTATTTTCATAACACACTGTTACTCCCCTCCCCTCCACACCTTATGCTCTTTTCAAAGTGAATTAGTATTGAAGTACCTTTGGGAGAGTTGTAGGATCAAATCGAAGTACTTTTTGATTACAACAGGGATAAACTCCTGTCCCAGTTGAGCCCAGAGCACTTGCTAGACCTGGATAAAGAACTGACTGCGAATGGTACTGGCAATGGGAGAATTCAGTACACAGGAAAGACTACATTAGAATAAAAAGAGAGATAAAGAGAGATGAGATTACCTATGGAAGTCAGTTTTGCACTATAAAGAACATATACCAAGCTTTATTGCCATATATTTTCCAAACTGCTTTAGTCCCTTCCTCACCCCACAACAAGCTACCTACAGACAAGTCAAAGTGCAAAATGTACTAACTTGGTTACATCTTGAGCAAGTCAACCAATTGACAGTCCCCCACAGACGCCAGTAAACATCCCTCCAAGATTTCAATTCCTCGTGAAGGCCAATTAAATACTCATGGACTTCCCAGGTTTTGTCTCTGAAAAAGCAAGAGGTCAGGTTGCATGTGGAGTCATAACTCTGTTGTGAACCTGCACCAGACAAGTGAGGTGAAGGAGCAGAATAACATATGCTCCACTGGTGAATAGCAACAGAAGAGTTTAGAATAGGAAGGATACAATGTGGGACAATCATTATTAAATTCAGACTCTGAAGAAGAGCCTAAATTCTTTGACAGCACCCTAAACTTACTAATAACAAAGAATTGTAGCTTGATTCATCTCAAGTTCCATATACTGTAAATTTATAAGCTAAGATAAATATTAAGCTTTTTGGAAATCAGGAGAATCTTTAAACCAGAGGAAAACCCAATGCAAAGTGTAGAAGATATCAAAATATGCACACACAAACAAGTTCAGTCATACTGCAGCTTTTTGTCTTTAAAGTAATAAATATGTTGTGCACCAGAGGCAAAATACTGCAAATTTATCTATTTTAAAAGCCAACATAGCCTGTTTCTATGTATCTGCAACACAACAGCAATTACTCAGTGAAGAATTAAAGTTTGAAAATACAAGACCAAGTCTTTTTGATAAATATATGTATCTGAGACTTCTAGTCTTAAATATATAGACTTTGCTCCTAGTGGTTAAATGACACATGCTTCTTTAGAGAACGTGCACTTGCACTGGTGTATATTATCTTCAGAAAGAGCAGAAACTCTTTTTCCACAGTTTTAAGCCCTGGCCTGAACTGTTTTTTATTGTATATACATCTAACCCAGACAAAGCAAGCGGTACTTCCAACTGGAAGTTAGTTCCAGGCACCACTAGAGGACCAATAAACATAAACCTATTTTTAAAATCATTAAAGATAGGCATGCATTAGCTCATAAGCCTGAATTCATTAGTGGCCAACGTCATTTCACCTAAGAAACGGTAAACGGATTCTGTGCAGAAAAGCAGTCAGAAGTACCACAAGGCAAATAATTAGAACCTAAATAATCCTCTGACTAACTTTAAACCCTGTATATTTATATGCTAGGAATTGCAGAGCAGCTACATACAGTTAGCTTAAGTGAAGTAATACAATTAAGGACTTTTACATGGCTAATCACCAATGATCCCGATAGGTCAGGGCAGGGCCACAAGATGTGGCTCTGTTTAGACTGGTTAGGCAGAGCTTAGTCCACACCTTGGAATTGCTGGTGGGACGTAACACTAAATACATATTACCTGAGGAGCTGATACTGAACTGTGCTTTGATTGTTCTGAATGAAATGCATCAAATGAGAAAGGTCTCTTGTTACTAATTTCCCCTCATCCTTCCTTAAGGGTGGCATGTAAGGAAGGAGGGAACTGCAGCTGATCACACACTGATCTTTGTTAAGAAGAGAATCCAGCTGTTCACAAACATGGATCGAACAGAATTAAATTAAACATTTGTGCCAAGTGAATTTGCCATACATACAGAATAGGTCCTTGGAAGCTCTTCTGACAAATACTTCAGAACTGGCAAAGTTTATTTATAGTAGTCTTCAAGCAGGCCGAGTATTTCATTTGACAGTGTAAAGTCAGTCTAGAAAATACTCTCCAGCCTTTCTTTGCTGGCAGAGGTGGATCTATCATTCAGTAATAAACCTCGTAGAAATGCAGCCTTTAATTTAAATTGTCTGTCATCAGTTACACATATGTTAAACCCCTTTGATGAAGGAATTAGCTGAGTATTTTCTGTTTAAGGCAGTACAACCTAAAATAGCCCTCCCAGTAATCATGGCTGTAGTTTCTTTAAGTAAAGTCACCATTCTATTGGTGACTTCCTTTTGTAATGTATCTGGTAACTCCTAAACAAACAGTATTTTGTAAAGTCACACAAAATCATAGAGTTGAAGAAACAGGTTTTTTTCAATATACATATATTCACTACCTTATATGAACATAGACAATATTCCCATGTTGATCTATGTTGATTTTTCCCGGTACACAGGGAATTCTTCTTTCAGTTTCTTTTGTTAGCAGCTTTTTACATAAACAACACCTAGATTATAAAAAACAAAAGTAAGTGCTGGAGTAAGAGCAGGGTAAGAGCAGGATTTCAGAACACAGGGACAGCCCTTGTCAATTGAAGGAGCAATATAAAAAGGCCTTACCTGTACAATGTTGCTGCGTTGCCTCGAGAATCTGGATTTACATACTCCGGATCAAAGAGCCTCTCAATCTTCTTGCAGAAAAGTTTACTATTAATGACAATAACACAGCTTACCCATTAGAAAAATACTGAAAATTGTGTTACGTAGAGTGAGACTAACAAATACATTCTGATGATAAGCAAAGTCACCATATTTCTCTCAGAATAATAATCTCTTTTAATACAATTTTCCTTTAAACTAATCTGTATCTCTTATTTTTACACAGATGTGAAGAATAAGATCCCTTATTTTTTTTCCTTTTATTATGTTGCTTTCCAATATAAACTGCCAGCTTCTACTTTGTATAAAAGACCTTTTATTAATGAATGTTTCTGTGAGATTACCTTTAACTTTAATGCTAAAATTATAATGTGTATATATATTACATATAATATATATATTATAATTTAATCCCTGCTGATTAAAATCCTTTCTTACTTTCACCTTGCTTGTCTGCCAGTCTGCGCTCCAAGAACTGGCCCTTACCTTGATACTAAGCTGGAGCCCTTATATATGAAATAGTACACCATCACAACTACTCAGCCTTCCAGACACCCTAAATTCTAAGTCTAAACATCAGACTTTACAGGATGCTGAAGCCAAACCATTCTCTACAAATTAGGAGCATGTCATCCCATAAAGAGTTCCTTACCCTAATCCTGGCTCCCATGCAAGAGTTCATGAATAATTTGTCCATGCCACACTCCTAGTGTGACCTTTCCTTTTGCTCATGTCCCATAAAAAGTCCTTTCCTTTTGCTCATAATTTTAATAAACAATTCCAAAGTCACTTCACAATATTCTGTGTATCACAGATAAACGTTACCTCTTAAATTTGTCTCTTTTGTCCTTCAGCTCTTCCACTTCATTGTGCGTGAAGAGATCAGCAATGTGTGTAACAAGATTAGCATTGATACAATTCATGTTGCATGGCGTGGCTACAATAGCATTCATATTTTTGTGACAATAATGAATACATTTTTCTACCTAGGAAAAATGGAAACAGTAAAACTAATGTTAAAGAATTCCAGACAAAGCTCTCCCAGGATTTACCAATTGCTTCAAGAGTTCTAGTTTATAGAGCGTGGTGTTTTGGAAAACTATTTTGGTTCAACTTAAACAGAAGAAACAAGTCTCAGATTTGTCTAAAGGAGACACTGAATTAACAGGACTCTGAGTTAGTTTATATTCTCCTCCAAAAGGTTTTTACAGACCAAAACACAACTCAACAAATGTTTCATCCTCAACAAGAGGCACTTTCCAACATCTTGCAAAAAGAGAACCACAGCACACATCATACATAGTATTGCCTGTATCTCAGCTATGCTTACTGTGTATTTAATTGTGGTTCACCCCAGTGAAAGAACTGTTGACAAACATTTTAACAAGCAAGTCAGTAGATATTACTTGTACAGAGCTGGAGAACTAGATCCTAAAAGGCAGACATGTCTTCAGTGTAAAGAGGATATAAACCAAAGGTATTCATTGATTTAATAATCTTTTTTGATAGAACATATCAGAAGTCGGATACTGATGTGACTCTAGATCAGTCATCAAAAAGCAAATCCAAGACCCACCATCACATTTGGATATAACATACAGTGTAAGTGCTTTTGCATTGAGAATCTGCAAATACCAGACTGCTGCACTCAATGAGAAAGGTGGTAGAAAAATCTCAACATGTTCTCATTGCATCAACTCTTTATGTAACAGCCAAAGCAAAAGAAACAAGTTCTTCAAACACCTCTTAATTAACTGTGCCCTTATGGCAGAGAATCTTTCTTAATACTTACTAATGAATCCATCTTCAAAAACTCAGAAGAAATAAGAATTGAGATGACATTTGATGGTTCTAAAAGCCAACAAAAAAAAAAAAGGGGGGGTTTTACATTAGTTCTTTAGATAATTTCGTATCCTATCCCTCCCTCTGCATATTTAGTATCTGTTTTAAGTATTATTTTACTGATCAGCCTGTCATTCCCAATATGTAGAGGATTTTCTATCTTAAGAAACATAGTTTTGGTTTATCAATTAGGTGGCCAGAGTACAACTATAGCAATTTGGAATTTATAAAAACTGTAAAATGTGGTTTCATAAGTATATAATGACTAAGCAATTACACTATTAGATTACCTTCCTTCTATAGCCATCATACCCAGCTAAGATTTTGCTTAACATGCCTTTTGCATTGCAAGTCATAACTCCATTCTCTTGTTTGTTTGTATGCTTAAAAAATGGTAGCAAAGGCTCCTAAAAAGATTTAAAACTTGCTTCAAACTCATAAAGGCAAAAGTTCTATCATTGTATCAGACTGCACTGAAATTTTAGACAATATTGCAATTATATTAATGGGGAGCAGCAGGGAAACAAAACCAAACCCAACCATCACCAGTATTTTAAAACTGCTATTCTGTTGCTGCTCAGAAGAGGTCTAAAGAAGCTTAATTAAACCCCTCACATCCCAAAACATATTAGACCTTTTTCACTGCTACAACTATCAGGATATTTCCTCAGAACTACCAGTGATGACAAGTTGGAGACATCTGCTATTATGACCAGAGGATCTCTGTTGCAACACTTTCCTAACAAAGGACAAGCTTCAGTGCAACAGTCAGAAACAAATAGGCTAGGGCTGAACTGTACAAACCCCATTAATTTTCCATGATCCACACACTTTCTTTTACCTAAAGTGGGCATTTCATTAGCTTCAGAATCCTTAGTGTTCCTTTTAACGTATCTTATCAACCAGTCAAAGATGTGAACGTCACAATGCACTGAAATGTCCACCTCTTCCCAGCGCTGGGCATCCACAGACAGATATTCAGCAAAGTATTTCATTTCTGAAATTAAAAGGTCTCGAGGACACAAAAAATCTTCTTTGAGGTTTTTTGCTTCATCGCACACATGGATCACCATATTTGGCCTCAAAAAGAAAAGAAACCACACACCAAATTAGGACCATTAGCCAGTTAGAACACCAAAACCCATCAACAAAGATCTCATCTCCAAATCTGTATCACACACTGCAACACTGATGTCACTAACAGGGTTTTTTTAACAGAAGGAAAACAAATTACAGTTATTAACCATTAACACAAAATATTGACAGGAGCTTTGTCTGATGGCATTGTCAGGTGAAAAACACAGATGCATATCATCCGACACATAATCAGTGTGATTTAATTGTTAAGGGACCAGAAAAGGCAAATTTCTAGCTCCAAGCCCCGGTTTTGTCACAGGTTTGTTATGGGATACTACCTGAATTACATGGAGAATTTATTTGTTCCACCTTTTTAATTTCCCTGTGAAAAAAAGGCAGATATACATGCCTAAGTTACTGAGGTACCAAGGACAATAACAGCATACAATAGCAATTCTCATCTGCGGCAATTAAAGCTGTTTTATTGTACATTAAAATGCCTATTTCTTACAAAAAGGTCAAAGCTAGAATCAGTAAATGCTGTCTGTAGAGGAAGATGGTTACCATTAGGTTTCAAACACACACTTTATTCTATGTGTACTTGCATAATATGGAAAACAGGAATCTGATAGTATGAAAAACAGTGATGTGCATCACTGCTATTTGAATTCATAGGAAAATTTTTTATTTGCACTTTCCATTTTCACCTTTCTTTTCCTGCTTTTACATGGGACAAATCCATGTCCACAAAACATTTTTTTTTTAATTAAAATGTTACTGAGCATCAATCTTGTTTCATTTCTTTTTAAAATCAGGTTATGTTCCCCATTCTTGCAACAGCAGTGATCAATCACTCACAGCAACATTGTGGACAGATTTATAAATGAGTTCTCTCTATTGCACATAAGTAATTCCCAAACCAACCCCTCGTATTTCTGTAGCAATGCAAGGTTCCAAGATGTCTCACAGTGTTTATTAGGATGTTCCCAGCTGTTTTCTTTCTGGTAGCAGAAAAGCATGAGCAATTTAGACATCTTTTTGTCAATTCTATAACCCCCTAGATAAACACACATATCTTACCCCTGGCTTTCATCAGTGCTTTCTCCACCTTTATGCACAGGACCTTTCTCAGATTCTGATGAACAATTCCTCGTGGAGGTTGTGCTGGGCCTTCCTTAAATATAAGGGGAAAAGGCGCATTAGAACAAAAATGCCTGACTTTTTTTAGTCCATCATCTTGGAAACCCAACTGAAGTGCAGCTTTCATGGTGGAGCAACGTTACACAACTAGCAACAAATCTGCTACCATAGAGGCAACTAAGCTAACCCAAATTTCTGTTCTGAATGCCATGCACTGGGAACTCAGACCAGCTGTGTTGCCAGGTTGCCCAGACACTTGGCTGCAAACCCAGATTGGTTCTGTCTCAATACAGAGCAGTAAGATTCACAGAGTCTTCAGAATTTCCTTCCAGGAAAGCAATCCATTCTTTTAGCTCTCCTTCTCTGCTTTGTGGGATGTGGGACTTGTGGGAAGCTTCGCTGCCAGGATATAACAACTTGAGACTAACTCTGCTTCTTATCCATAGTGTTAGGTTTGGAAATCAGTTGCTTCCAGACAGAAGCCTCTCCAGATGTGTTTTTGCCAAGTTTCTCAAACATATGGCTTAAAGCAGAGTATATAAAACAATGCTCAAAGAAAGCAGACCATGGAATTTGTCTCGTCCTAGACATGTAACTTATTCTAGGAATAAAGGTCAGCTGTAATTTAGTTCAAACAGGTTATCTTCACAAATGCACTATAAGCAGCACAACCTGGACACAAAACCCAGTGAAGTCCAGTAGATCCAATCACCAAATCCAGTGAGTTCTGGGTTGAGGGGTAAGACAACCCCAGCAGACATCTGAATAACTTTTCCAATAGTAATGCATCACTGCGATCTAAAACATCAATAATGTTCCTTATAAAACAGAAAGATCATTATCTGTTTAAAATAATGGAAGGGCATATATTGTTTTCCCTGATGAAAACATGCAAAGTCATGATTTTCCATAATTACTCTCTACTCTCAGATTTGTAGGGAAAAAGTTCCAGAAGCATCTTCTCCATCTAGTGTAATGTATAAGGTTGTCCTCTTCATCTTGTGGCTAAATAACTATACCAGGCTGACACCAAAAATGATCTAGAAACTGTGTACAGTTCAGAACACAGTAGTTATGCCTCTCAGGAAAGCAAAGCTATCACACTAGAAGCAGAAGAAACAAAACTTTCTCCAAAGATACAGCCTTAGTAAGGCCATAATAGCAGTAACACAGTTAATAAAGGGGATAGATTTACTAGAGGGACTCTAGAAAAACCTTGGAAAGGGCTGGGTCAGGCACAGCCTTCAGGGCAGTGGTTTCACTGCAGGCAGATGACCCCTGCCAGCATTAAGACAGCCACAGTGCGAGATTTGAGCCAGATTTTGAATGTGACATAAGGCGAGTATTTAAAAGGAAGAACCTATGGAAAAAAGTATGAGAGAGTTCTGTCTGCAAATATTAAGGAGCTTACCTTGAACACATTGAATTTGTTTATTAAAGAAAAGGAAATAATGCTGACAAGAGTATGCAGCACATCCAAATTAACAGGGATGTCTGAACTTCATATATTTCTTCCTACTATTTTTTGTTTCTTCCCCCAAGAGAATATAGATTGACTTCTGGAATTAGGAATAAACACTTTGGGTAAAAGGCTATGCCATACACTTGTTTACTGTCATAATATGCATTCAGAGGTATTTAACAGCAGTTTGCCATATAATTAGCAAGTAATAAATGAGCTTTTGTAACTCTGCCAAAATCAGAATCCAGCTCAAAATTCATTTGGTCTGATTGCTTTTTCTTGCTGTTATTCATGTCTAGGAACAAATCCAAATGGGCCCAAATTTCTTGATCCTTACAATAAGCAGATGTGAATAAATCCACTAGGAAGTAATTAAACATAAAAAACATTTACAAATAGGCTTTTCTCAAATCCCCAATTCCGAAAGATACAAGTACCTCACAAATATTAAGGTGAGTTCACTCAAGCCTGTGAGAAAAAGATTAATTACCCTAATTTCATATCAGCAAATTACATATAAACAGTGAAAATAATTTCTCTAAAGCTACGAAGAGAACAGGAAAAAAATGTTAGGCCAGGATCTTGTAATAGGAAATGTTAGGGTACTTAAATGCATTAATACTTACTATATGTATTACACTGTTAAAGAGAAAACATGCACTAATTGTCTATGACAACTCAATTAGAGTTCTATGAGCAGAGTTAGCTTGTTAACTGCCCACTGGGAAACTACTAATCTTTTAAGTAGTCACCCGTGGGTGCAAGAGGCATTTATTCCACATCATGCACGTAACAAGGACATAATTGAAAGCTGATTGGAAGCATTTTCAGTCTAGATACTCCATATAGAGTTTTTAAACATCATCTCTTGATTAGAGTTATTGAAAACATTTTCTTTGTTCTCCAGCAAAGGTCAAACAGCTGGGTTTCTTCTGCAAAGAGAACAGTTACTAGGAAGCTGCAGCACTGTGAAGGACATTGAAACACAACACTTTGTTTAAACACTTCACTGTCATTTTAATTTTTAACACAGAAATTGCTCACTCATTAATGAAGCAAATTTCTCATGCAACGCATTTACCAAGTCCTACAAGGCACTGAAACCATCTCACTCTACAATGAAAAATCAGAGAATAACTATGACACAGCGAGTTACAACTGCTTACAGGAGAAGTACTTCAGGAAATGTTAACGTTTAATTGTGCTGTGATTGAAATACAACTATTAGGGCTGGTCCTCTTCTGCCAAATTAGTCAATTATCTGTTTCAGTAATAAGGCATATTATATGTCATTGCAAGACTGTCTTGCAGCAAAAAGTAGCTACTTTACATTCTAATTCCTATGTAGTCATCTTGCCACCAAGCAGCATGGCAAACACAGAGCTTTCAGCTGGGAGAGAAGGGTCAGACCTCAAGGGATCATCTTCTCATCTTTCTGCAGGTTTTCTGCACAAATTTCTGGTTATTTTAATAACAGAGCTCAATGTGATCACAAATAGCTGTAAGTTTAGCAGTACAACACTAGGGATACAAAACAGGAAAGCAATTCCCTTCCCCACCAAAATACTAGAGCAGAGGATTCAGTTTAAGGATTTATACCTTTGGGAAGGACAAACTATTAAAATGCCCAAACAAACATTGATTCTTAAGCTAAAATAACTGAAAGTGACCTCATGCATGCATTATATTTATACTTGACTTTTTCAAAGATGAATAACTGCTATTCCTGGGTGGACTTACCGCTCAGGACAGAAAAGCATGCACATACTGATTATAATCAAAGCCAATATAATTCATAATGACTAAAAACATACCAGTTATAGTAATGGAATCCTGCCCAATAGCAGGCTCCTGAAACTCTGTCTGTGTATCGAGCAAGGAGGACTTGATGTATGTAGCTAACGTTTCCACAGGACTCCCACCAGCAGCCATCAGGGGATTAAACTGGTTGTCAACAGGTGAACTTCCACTGCTTTTTAGTTCATCAAACCTTTTTGCACACTGTCACAAGATTAAATGATAGGACAATGAAGCAGTAGCTTTCAGTACATTTTTAATAACTATAATTTGATACAAATATTGTATTTCATGTCTTCTGCATGTGAACAGTTACTAATATTAAACTTTCAATGCTTCCTACTTCGTTAGTGGTATCAGGAAAGTACAAAAATATACTAGAATAAGTAATATTTACCATAATTAAATACACTAACAGAAAGAAGAAAAAATAAGACAGAACCTGTTTCAATCTGTATTCCCTTAAACCCTGTGAGTTTAAGACTTATCTGTAAAGGGGAAAGTCATGGGGAGAGTTTAAATTCTCATTTTGCAACTAGTTCTTTTACCATAAACATTGCCAAATATTATTAAAAGTAGTTAAAGTAATTGGTTCATAATTATTATTCTTTTACTTTCTGACCTCCACTCTGATTTGGACAAAAGGGACTGGTGATTCCACTGCACTTCTATTAACTTCCCATTCCTTGTTTTGATGACCCAGAGAGTCTTTCAATTTTGTACATTTGAACTCATACAATAACAATCACATCTTTGGTTCAGCAGAATCCTACACACAGGTAATTTACACATACAAGTAAATCTGCTTAATTCCATAGGTAACCTTCTTGTGACTCAGCTCATCAGGCTCCATTCAAGCAGTTTTATGTACTTATTTTGGATTGAGCTAACTGACATTGCTGAATCCCACCTGCCCCTTTGGGAGAAGTACACACAGTGACATCCTCCTGATACTAATGTAGTGTCTCAGATTCGTTACCATGCCAGTCTTCTATATATAGCAGATACAAAAGCACAGGTATACATTTACTTAACTGCCTTAAACAGGGACTCCGCATATGAGAGACAATTTGTTCTTTTAAAACAGAGTAATCAGACAGGTACTAAGCAATCGCATTACCTTAATTAATATAAGGAGAGAGCTCACCAATATTTTTAGAGGTATTCATTTGCTTAATGTGCACAGTATCGTCTGCAAACTGAAATGTAAATAGTACAGATCCCTCCTTCAAGAGCTTTGCCAAGCAGTTGAAAGCCCTGTAACATTCCACAATGTTATATTTCTACTCCCAATCATTCACTTTTATGTTCTAAATACAAGGTTACACTAATGCCCAATAGCAATGTTATAAATGTGAGCTGACACATTTGATTATGTTTGCAAGAAAGTAAAGATCACTGGCTTGTTTGCTTCCAGCTTTGCTGAATCACAAGGGCAAAAGACATTTTCCTCTTACCTTACATCCCCTCAGTAATGAAAAACTAAAAATCATTATTAAAAAATTATCAAGTAAGCATTTTACCACGAAATTCAGCAATCCAGAAAGATTAAGTACATGGAGGTACTAACCCTAGTAAACCTACAGTTAATTCCAACTCTATTCCAACCAAGGAAAGAGAAACTCCACAACTTGTGGGACCAAGCATGAGGCAACTGCACTTTTAGGTACTTAATGGAGATCTGTAACTAATGCTTCCACAGGATTGTAATGACAAGCATAGAAAGTTATCAGGTTTGCTAGTATGTATACTACAACCTACATGAGGTTAGTGAGTACTGCCATTCTTCCCATGGAAATCCTATGTCATCTGAAGTATGTTAGCATAACTACTTTTTAATTCCATTTTTTAATTTTTATTTTCCAGTAATTCTTGTTCTTACTCTACATGAGTCCTAATGAAACAAAATGCAAAACATGTTTAACTTCAGTGTTCAGGCTTTGAATTCTTTTATGAGTAACTTCACCTCTTTAGATGTATATCCTGGAACTAGCCTTGCCACACTGTCCCAGTTGATAGGCTGTGGAACACCAATGAGGGAACACAGGATCATGTCCAACACCATTTGATTGTTGTCATATGGAAAGTTGTTGTTTTCAGAAAATCCACGACTCATCTTTGGCTACTTAAGCCTAGAAGAGAAAAATGTTATTAGCAAGTCTCTCTGCATGCTTTGCTAAAGCTTCATCTACATTTACTGCAGCACTCCATAAATAACTATGGGAAAAGTTCACCACAGCATTACAGTCATGTAGTAATGCTTCATTTGACAGCATTTATGTACTCATATCTGCATCCTCAGAACCCTGGGGATGTGTAAAACATACCAAAACCAACTCAACAGCAGCAGGCATTACCCATCACCGTTCCTTTGAGCTGTTTGTTTCCAGGAGGGATTCATACCACTGAGCTCTCCGATACAAAAAAAGGCCTCCCACAATCTCAGAATAAACAGCCAAACAGCCTAAGCTACAGGGGGACATTTTTAAAGGTCTCTTCCAACCCAAACCATTCTAGGATTCTAAGATTTTAATTTACATTTACTTACATTCAAATACACTTGTCTGTCCCCACAAACTTTCTAATGCTCAACTCTGGTCTCCTCTTGCTCTGCCTATTTGTTTCTCAATCTGGACTTCCATTATAAAGAGCAAACCCAGCTAAGGGCCATCAATACTACTTTGAAGCCAGGAAACACAGCACTGGGCGTCTTTCAGCTCTCCTCCTAAAGACATGACATTTGAGCTATCCTAAGGCACTCAGAACTCCTGATTAGCTGGGATTAACAGGGCAAAACCCCTTATTCTTTCAACTTCAAGTTCAACATCAGAGCAAAGCATATAAGGACAGAAGTGAACACCTTAAAGAAAAAGGTTAAAGAACCTGCAGCTCTCTCAATTTGAGAAAAGGTTGGTTTTTGGGTTTTTTTTACCTTTTTTCAAAATTGATTTAATGCATAGCATCATGGAACACAGTAAAGGTTCACAGCCAAAGGCCTTAGTAAGGTCTTGCCTTTGGAAAGCACCATGAACCTTTTCCAAAGTGCCTTGAACAAAGTACCTGGGGAAAAAAACCTAGAACCCACCAAGATAATTCTTAGGTTCCATGTATTCATGAGATTAAAAGCAGAAAAAAGGCCACAAATAAAACACAGAAGAAAAGTCCAATACAAAATGTCATACCATTTTAGCAATTCTAAATGAAACCTTATTGCAAAGCATTCTAAACAGCCAGTTTTAAAGGACAAGGGTCCTTCACAGACAATACAAGCCCAAATTTCCAGCTAAGATAGATGCCACTATGAGGTAAAGGCAGATCAGTCCCTGACCCCTCAATCCTCACCCTGACTGTACTTAACAAGTGGTGTCACTGTGGTAATTCTACAGTGGAGACATCTCACTGTCCGTGCACAGACAGATGTCAGCATTGATTATATCTGAGCACTGAACATCTACCATAATTTCTGCTATGAAAAGAAAGAACCGGGCCAGAACAGGTCAGCACCAGTGGCAAACCTGAGTGGTTATAAAATACGAAGCTGACTTCTTGTGCTACCTTGTATGCAAGTAGCGCTTGGTTTAAAACTATGTTTGAGTGAGTAAACAGAGGAATATCAGAATCCCCTGCTCTTGCATCATAAAATGCACTTAATCAAAGTGAAATTACAATATTCTGTGTATCACCATTTTAATGACTAGTTCTACAGTAATATTAGTAATCAAAGAAAGAAAGAAAAGCACTTACTTTGGGATAAAGTCTATAATTTCAATTGAGATCTTTTGTTGCGAGTTGTCACAAACACATCAGCACTGTGGAGCATGAAGCAATCCAACCATGAAGGGATGACAGGTACTTTAAAATGTAATGACACATTCAGAGAAGGTGAAACCTTTGTCTCAAATATTATTTGCTTATTCTGTGCACTAAAATACAGTTCTATGTATGCTCGTTGCTGCAAAGATAAATGAAGGTCACTCCTGTTTGTGGCTTTTCACATGATATTTAACATTTGCCTTTTTGTCCTTTAGGAAACCCTGTCAGAACTATAAAGACACAGAGGATTCAGTCCCACGCAAGAATGGTGCACCCCATCAGAAAAGCAACGTAAAGCCTTTAACAAATCATACTGTTAAGAGAGAGAAGGCAACTTGTACATACTCCCTCCAGTTTGTTACTGTAAGTGAAGCTCAGGTTAACCCTTTCTTCAGCTATGGAAACTGGATGGAAAAAGTTACTTAATTCTGAAGAACTCATTTGAGAGGCACAATATAGAGATACATGACAATAGGAATTTTAATTAAAACTTAAAATCCTAAATTAAGTGGCATAAAATATTCTCAACACCTTAACATCTCATGAAACCGACGTGATTTATATGAAGTGTTCACTCATTATGCAGGAAGTTGGCTTACATTACGGAAACACGCCGCCTCACATAACACTGATTTATTTCTTCATTTAAAGCGAAGAAACAGCCTGAAAACAAGGAATTGCCATCCTCTTGCAGGTGCATAACCTGCAGGAAGGTGAAGATGGTGGGACGGGCACGGGGTTTCATGCAGAACCTCTAAATGCGAAGAAGTGATGGTGCAGAATGAGGTGGGGGAGAGGAACAGCACCAACTTTGACTGTAGCTTCCAGACAGTTTAAGAAGTTGATCCTTGCCACTACTCAGCTGCTAGTTTCTGCCTTTCAGCCCTGAATCCCTGGGGCTTGNNNNAGGAGCTCCCCTCAGTCATAGAGACCCCGCCAGCCGCCCCAAGACAGAGCCCCTCGCAGCTGCCCGGCACCCGCCCCGGTCAGCGGCACCGAGGGGCCGGGGAGCGGAGGGGACACCCAGCACAGCGCTCCGCGGCTGCAGGCAGCTCTCCCGCTGCCCCCGGGCAGGGGTTACCTGGCGGGCTCCCAGGCGAGGGGCACAGCGGTGGGGCCGGCAGCGGCTCCTCCTCACGGCGTGACGGCCGCCGGGGCAGGCAGCGGGACGGGACAAGAGCCACGCCAGGCGCCCAGGGGAGCGGAGCGCGGCCGCTTCCGCTGAGGGACCCCGGAGGAGC